>BEXV01000632.1:85864-98134 GCA_003118195.1 Hemicentrotus pulcherrimus | reverse complement strand
AGGGCTCAAGCTCACAAGCTTACATTGTTAGGCTCAATAAGTTTTACAATTTTTCATACTTTGGCCCTAGTAAACAAGTAATTCCAGGGGCATAAACAAAAGGAGACAATAACTGTCTGTTTTTGATTAATTAATTAATTAATTTAATTAATGCTTTTTAAGTCCTGAATTTTTAATGAATTGAAAAGTGTTTTAAAATTAACATTTTTACCATTAGATAATGTTGCCAATTTTAAAAAGGAAACCTTATTGATCACCCTTTTAAAGATTCACTCCAGTTCAATTCAATTCAATTCAATCTATATTTAGAAATATTTTTACAATACATTAAATAAAAAAACGTGCAATTCCAAATAAATAAATACATTTGAAATAACATAAATGACATACTGACATCGTGCCGTAGAATAGTTTTACTAGATAGATGGCGTAATATTAGTGCATTTTATTATTATTATTATGAACATAATGTATTTAAAAATGGTGATAGAGGTAAGTTGGGCACAACTGTTCATAAAAAATTAAATTCAAGATAGCTTAAGCTTCCCTGATCAAATTTGAAAGTCTACATGTATGTTGCGAAGGGTAACCTGTTTCATTGGTTGGATGGATGGGGTTGAGTTGACGGTATACCTGGGCACGTTCCATCACCGCAAGATCCCCCTCTTTGACTTTTGCAGACGGAGTACGGGAGGTACGAGAACGGTCACTTCATCTACGAGATCTCGCGGTCGCCCATGTGTGAATACATGATCAACTTCATCCACAAACTCAAGCATCTCCCAGAGAAGTACATGATGAACAGTGTTCTAGAGAACTTCACAATCCTACAGGTGAGGTGTTGTTTCTACTGCATGTAGGCAAAGGGCCCCGATTCATTTAAAGTCACACGGAAGTGGGCTCTCATGGGGAATGTGGGCCCTGTTTCATTTAAAGGGATTGGGTAACTAAATCCTGGATTTAGCTCATGCTGCAATCATAATTATAAACCTTTAGGTCAGCCAGGAACCCCATGACTTTTACAAGCCGATCGCCCGTTTGATTATCAAGATATTTATGGTTGGAAATCGAAATCAAATTTGGCGTTTTCACAACGGTTTGCATAACACAACAGTCTACTGGGGAAAACAAGTACCGATATGGTAAAACCGGTCACTCAGAATTTTTTACTTTTTTGAGGCACTTCTTGTTCATTTTGAAGCGCAATTTTTTTTTAGGGCTTTAGTATTACACCATATCACAGACACTGATAACACATAGGACCGTGCATCTCAGATTTCACATTGTTAAACGATGCCTTTAAATTCACTGTCAATAACGAGACATGAATGGCATTTGCCACCCTTCACCCAGGTGTTAAATGGGGTCCGGCAGGAAGGAATTCCTTGAATGCTGAGAGCACCGAAGTTGGTAGCGTAGCTAGAGCAAGGGTATTATTTGAGCACTTGCCAAATTTCTGTAACAAATTTGCTCACAGCCAATTAACTGCAAGGATTTCATTAGGCACAAGATTTTCAAGTATACCTGTGTAATCCTGTGTATTGGAAATGCCCCAATTTCAAAAAATGAAATGGAAGCTTTCATTACCAATCATGTGAAAGAATATGTTTTGACTAATACATGATGATAACAAATTTGCTTGGAAACCGCCTACTAATTCATATATTAGGTAAATTTGTTTCTCTCATGGTCTGTGAGAGATATAGGGTAGTCCCATATACATCTTTCTGTGTATAGTGCTTGTAACTTTACGAAGAATGGGCCAAATTTCTTATCATTTTGATGATTCCAGAACCTTGCAGATGCTAGATGCTGGATGATCAACCTTTTCTGATCGATTCCACAACGTTTCTTTCACAATGCAATCGCATGACCATAACTGGTCTTTACCTTTAACTTACATCTGCAATGGATAAAGGTTATTTTATTTTGTTTTATTCCATTCCGTAACAGGTCGTCACGAACAGAGACACGCACGAGACGTTACTATGCATCGCCTTTGTCTTTGAAGTGTGTACAAGTGAACACGGGCCGCAACATCACATTTACAGACTTGTCAAAGACTAGCACACTTTTATTGGATAAAGACTCGGGAGAAGACTAGCTTTATACTTTTGTTTCCCACCTGTGCAAGAACTGCCAATTCTTGAATTTTTCTCTTCTCGTTTTTATCGTCTTTTCAACGTTTTTTATCGCTGCTGGGGAGAAGTGTGAACTTGATGATAATGTATCATTTCTTTTCTTGTGAAGTTTTGTGTGGGATAACTGTGATGAATGGAGCACGAGGCAAACTGGAGAGCAGATGATCGCTTGGAAAGAAACGTCATTGAAAGCGTCAAAGGGGTGCGTTCTGAGCACTGTTCCTTCAATGCAGCAGTGTTTAGTCCTGGAGAAGGGTGGATAAGAAGGAATGAAACTTCAAGCAAAACGTTCTAAGAGTTCACACTACAGCTCAACTTCATTGCTCCAATACTCCAAGGTGCTGTGTTCTGACATCTCTAACTCTACATGCTTCGTTTCTGTGCTACAAGCAAAGTGACAATGTGAAGTATCAAGTTTTTCACAGACAAAACTTCACGCCCTATGATGGAGTTGTCGTAACTTCCCTTCTTCTGCGTTGCAACATACTGCGTAGCTTTTATCCAAATAGCCATCGAGGCCTTTTATGCCTTTCTGTGACCGACTCTGCTACAGTGAGAACAGTGCAGCGTTTCACCAAACTTCATTAGTTCACCGTCAACCATTGAAACACCTGTATTAAATTTAACTCGTGTTTCAATAGGATTGTGAAACAATGCAGTGGAGCCTACATGATGCTTCTCTTGAACTCTTCAAAAAGATGTGGTCTCCTTCAACATTCTAGATATTTAATGGGGGTCATTTCTGAGGCAAAGGATTGTTAAACAATGCAAGGGCATTGTTTTCTTACCTGGAGCCTTATTGTATAAAACTAAGCAATGTATTCTTTGAAACTGTTTACCTGTATGTACTTTCAGACAACTTCACAACCTAACCCATTGAGAGAAGCAGTGCCCTGTTTCAACAAACTTGTTATCGATAGCAAGAGCCGAGATTCTACGACAAATTTGCTCCCTGCAAATCAAACGCATTGATTTCAGTAGCTTGTAACAGCTAATGTAACTTGTTATTGATGACAAGTTTTGTGAAACAGGGCCGTGATGTAGGTTCAACACAAATTTTAAACATACCCCAGCCCTAATTAAGAAGGGCTTTGTATTCAGAGTTACCGGTCACAAACGCATTTTACAAGGGTTCAATCAGAGTTAATAATTTCTTTGATTATTGATAGAAACATGGATGGTCACAAAATGGCGTGTTGTCATGAAGGTAGGAGTTATCTGTGGTTACAAAATGATTTGATTATAGCGTACAGCTAGTATTCATTATTCCGTGCCATTTCAGGTTGTATCTGTGTACGAAATATAATCTGAACGGGCAGTTTTCATTCTCATTTAGGCTTCATGGGGAAGTGAATTATATGAGGAGAGAGAATGACTGTTGTCCGCAGAACCGTATTTATTCACAAAACTATTATCAACACTCAAGAAACGTCATTGAAAACATCACTTTAGGAAAGAAACGTCATTGAAAACATCACTCTAGGAAAGAAACGTCATCGAAAACGTCACTCTAGGAGAGAACGTCATTGAAAGAGTCAAAGAAGTCTGTTCAGGGACAGAAATAGAGAGAGGTGGGATAATATATGTCTCAACAACTTTCTTGCATTGCAAAGAAAATGGTCTCTATTTAAACAAAACATTAGTTCCAAGTTTCATTTATTGAAATGCATTAATACAATGTCTTCAATAACTCCTTCTCTCTATCTTTCTCCATCAATGAATATAAAAGAAATTTTACCAAAAATATCCTCATTTTATTTTCACTAGCCCTCAAGCAAAGTGCCTTTTATTGATCTACTGTTGACAGTATTATCTCGATGGCAGCATTGTCTTTTTTTTTATAGGAAAAAATGATTTTGATTCATCTTTATAGGTTTTCTTTTATTTATCCCCCTCTTTTTATATGCCTTTTGAATGTAGTGAACAGTTTTTACAAGCGCATACACACAAGTTTGCTGCATTGTGTGTTCATTACTCATTGATCTGGTTCATTTATTTTCTAGATCAATATTGAGATATTTCTAGATCAATATCGAGATATTTCTAGATCAATATCGAGATAATTCTAGATCAATATCGAGATATTTCTAGATCAATATCGAGATATTTCTATATCAATATCGAGATATTTCTAGATCAATATCGAGATATTTCTAAATCAATATGGAGATATTTCTAGATATACACTATGTAGGGACACTTCACTCAGCGCAAATGACATATCACGTAGGAATATTCTATGCTGCTAAAGTAAAAGAACCCCTAAACTACAATTTGGGTTTATATCAAAAAGAATGCTGCGCCCCTAAACTAAAAATATCTTGAGAATCAATATTGATTCTCTTATACCTCGTTGATTACGGATACAAATATTTTAAATTTAATCTGATTAAGTCTTATTAATTTATCATTAAAAAATCATGCCTTACATGGGAAATTCGGTTCAGTATTGATCGCTACAAAAATCAGATTTATTTTTTATCATAATGTTGACTAATTACTTTCTTGATTAAATTATTAAATTATTGATATGATGCAATGTAAATGCTAATATATATTTCTATGAGAAATCAAATCAATCTATCCTTTAATATCTTAGTGTGGCTTCTAGATGTGCCTTGATATCAAACATAATGGTTTATGGTTACCAGGGCCAAAATATGAAAATTTTAAATTTACAAGTAATCACAGTTTATGAAGTTTGTCAGAAAGACGTTATACACAAATCTGTTGATAAATGCCATTTTTACCAAATTAAGCCAGCATATAGGAACTGCAGGTTGCGAATTGTTGTTGTTGGAATTATGACCTTTTGGGGGTTCAAAGGTCACTCTGGATTCTTAATGAGTTTTCAAGGGCCGGTCACTTCTCCCAAGTATTTTTCTACCACTAAAATTATTCTCTTAAAAAACCATCTCTCTTCAGATTCCCGACACTTATCTAGGGTTTTAAAAGAAACTTAAATCGCTGACCAATTCTCCCAATTATCATGTTTATTTTCAACTACCAAATTTGTTCTTTGAAGAATTTTCTCTCTCATTTTTATGCACCATAACTATGCCTGTTGATGTTTTATATGGTTTAACTTTTACATCACAGAAATGCCAAAGCTAACTTTTATAGTTGTACTTAAGCCAAATAAGAATGCGATGGTGTTCTGACTTTTTTTTGTTGGTTTGCTCTTCGGCCTTTGTAAGAAGGAGCTTTTATTGACGGGTTCGTACAAGGGAAAGTAGTGTCTTTGCAGAAACATTTTTGATACAAAAAACTGGTGAAAAAAGGTATAGAGTTGTGAATACAGAGGACTATTTCTACATTTTTCTCACATTTTTACTATTTTGTCCTGTTTGCTCTTTTTGCGTTTTTCTTACAAAGAGGTGATGTCGTAAAGTTTGTTTATGTTTTTGTACAAAGAATACTATTCCATATTTACTATTTATTGTTGTTTGTGTGTACGGTATCTTCAAATGAAACAAAAAATGCTGTCTTACTCTTTAGTCATTTCTTCGTTTTGGACCTGTGATGTAAAAAACAGATATGTCATATAGACTGATGATATCCATGATTGAAAGCATGTCCCAAATAAAAATCATAATAAGAACCAGATTATATTTTTTACAGAGGCATAAATCATTGTATCCATCTATAAGAACGTCTCTTTAAAGCCCCACTGCACTACTTGTAGCTACTTGAGCCCTCTATATAGCAAACAATGCCTAATCGGTGCCTGTTGGTCCCCCATGATCATCTTTTTTCTTATGGTAATCGATGAGATATCCCCCTGGCCAAACTAGTGCAGACGTGCTATAAGACATTGGTGTGACCTATTTTCTGATTGCTGCTTCAATTTTGTGGGTCTATCTATAATAAAAAATATTTTGAGGTTCTGAATCTGGGATTGAAGTTTTTGAAGGAGTAGAAATTGTAAATTATATCTGTGAACTTCAAAGATATTTATTATTGACACAAGTTTCAACAACAAATGAAAAAAAGTTGTCCTCTTGACATCCTTGTGAGGGAGAAATCATCAAAATATAGCCCTGGGTTTTGATTTTCAGAGCTGAAATATGAAGAAATATCTATTAATATTTGCCCTCACCAGAATACAGGCATTTGTAGTTCTTACTTTGACGATTTGTCTAGTAAGTTTGGGAATATTCTGACATTTCCTTGTGCTAATCACAGTTGGTTTTAGTTTGTATGTTTTGGTGAAGCACAAACGTAACTAAAATACCGGTAAGCATCTCCTGTCTCTTTCGGCACAACTTTTTTTTAAAACTCAAAATGCAGTTCAAGTTTTTATTTTGCCACATCCATGCATGTTGTCTCTCAAAGAGGCATCTTCAAACTGTCTCTGTCATGACATAGAGGGCAGCATAGTGGGTAACCCTTGTTGGCTGAGATGCATGCAAGGGCACGTTTTGTTCCTCCTTTTAGTTTGGTAATTATTCACAGTGAACACAATTTTGTCGTCTTTATGTATACTGCCATTTGTGTCGTTCTGTGTTAAGGTGAAATTTCTTGCTTCTCAGTACACCGACTCGTAACTTTTCTTAAAGTACTTTTTCTCGTAAATGCTATCTCTGATCCATTAATTAAAGGGAGCCCTCATTGACATGAAGAAAATAAGCTTCAATCTATGATCGCTTGTCTTCTTATCACCAAGTGAACTCAAAAAAATACAGTGTGAACATGTTCATGACATCATCATCATTGGTGCATTGTGGGAGTATATGTAGGAAATGGACAGCAACCTTTCTGTGCGGCCTCTCTTTAAACCTGGAAACGAGCATAGAACCTCTGAATGTACTTACGTATACGTACTGACGCGAGATCATTCATTCTTTTTAAAAATCCTGTTGATACTGTAATCATGAGGAGCTCGATTTTAAAAGAATGTACATTTTTTTTTCATTTATCATTTCAAACCGCATCGGTGCTAATGCTTCATTTGTTTTCTTAGAAAAAAAATAAGAAAAAACCTTGTACAGATTGTAAGATATTTTACCAGAGAAACTTTTTACAAAGCTTTTGTAAAGCGAGACTTTATATAATTTTACTTGGGACTTGTGTAAGAACATGGCATATTTTCTGAAATTTGTGTGTTGTTTTTTTTCTATACGTGTTATAGAGCCACTAGTTTATATGTGTTGTGTAGTTTGCATGCAATGACCGTGTTTTAGTATTGTCGTCACCGAACTATTTCATGCTTTGATTTCATGATTGTTTCATCTTCTACTTACTGCCTGTGAGCTTGCAAGGACGTTTCGTCTAATCAGTTCAGTTACCGCAAGTTTTTAAGGGGATGATTTTTTTCCTTTCTTTTTTGAGTAGATGTGTTTGTATACGGCATGCACTACAATATGGGACCAAACACTGTATCGTAGTTATTAAGTCAAGCAAGTTTTTCTTAATTTAGGCAACCTAAGTTGTTGGGTTCACATTGAAGTTTTCATGTTCAGGTCATGGTTTGACAAGAAAAAAAAAGAAGTATATTCAAAGGTAATATGAAGTCAACCTGTCTTGGTGGCCACCTCTCTATTCTGGCCATCTCTATCATCTTCACTATGAAGAAATGTGTGTTGTAAAACCTGTCTAGAAAGACCAACTGTCTAGTCTAGAATTGCCACTTTGTTTTGTTTAAAGAGAAGGTTGAGTTCTGGGAAGAGGTAAAAAAAAATTTGTGAGCATTATCATTGGTATTATGCAAGGGTGGAAAAACATCGTATTAAACATGTTCCCTGAAAAGCATGGCTCTTCAAATGCCTTCATATTTTAAATATGACATGAAACATCGTCAAAATCTGGGGTAGGTTTTTTTCGCAATGTGCTTGTGTAGTCCCTTATACATCATTCTGTGTACAGTGCTTGTAACTCTGTCAAGATTTGGTCAAATTTCTTATCATTTTGATGATTCCAGAACCTTGCAATGCACACAAATACTTATCTACTAGATGATCAACCATTTCTGATAGATTCCACACCGTTTCTTTCACAATGCAATCACATGACCAGAACTCAACTTTATCTTTAACTATGAAAGTATTCAACCAAAGATCTTTAAAGAAAGAAAAAAATATTCCAAAGAAATGGGAAGAAAAACAAAAATAAAAGAGGGTGACTTTGTGGTTCTTTTTGGAAGTATCACACTGTGAACCAATACACAATTCTGAAAATGTTGTCAACTCTAAGAAAACAGATTTGCCAGTGAAGACATGTGGCCTTTCTAGACAGGTTCTACAAATCTACAAATCTATCTCTTTTGAGCGCCAGAAGGTTGATCTTCTTCTTCTTCAGTTGCAGTACAGGCCACCATCTGGCGAATTGTCATACTGTTTAACTCTTTATAACTACAGTCAAACCTGTGTATAGTGACCGCCAGAGGAAAATGTAAAAGGTGGTCTTAGTAGAAAGATTCTTATAGTACATGTTTGAAGGGAAACATCAAATTGTGGTCTTTGTAGACAGGTGGTCACTAAAGCAGGTTTGACTTTTTATATACATGAAGAGGCGACGTCGCTCTTGGCATTTATGGAGAGGAACATTTAATGGTGGTCTTAATAAAGAGGCAACCCCTGCAAAAAAAATATGATTGTACAATGTTTGTACTGCTGAGTGCTCTAAGATAATGACCATGAAGAAGTTATTGCCCGAGCAGGTTGTGTACAAATGTCAAATCGCCATTTTACACATAGTGCCAGAACTGAAATTGCCTTCTAAATTGACTGTACAGTGTACAGTTGCACTTGCATGAATCGGATATTGAAATATATGGTTTGATCTTTACTCAAAAGTTGCCTTTAGATTCATGGGGATATCGCATTTTACATCTCAAGTTTCATTTCAGAAATATTAATTTAGTTTGGAGAAGTTTCTGATTTGACAGAAACACGATAGAAACATCCTGTCTTGATGACATATTGGAATTTTTTGTTTGCAAATCAAAGCCTGCCTTGTATGGGATGTACAGAATATGTAATCTCTTTGGAACCACAAGGGCGTCAGCTCTGTCTTACAGTATGCAAGTCCTTATGGCTTCAAAAAAAGAACAAGATGTTGCCAATTTACAATTATGCAATTTGTTTATTTAAAAAAAATCTCTCTTTAACACCAAATAATGTATTGGTGGTGTGAACTGATATCTTGTTAAGTATACTGGGCCCCGTTTCACAAAACTTGTCATCAGTGACAAATGACAGCTTTTGTTGTAAGCTACTGAAATCCTTGCTTCTGATTGGTTATCAGCAGATTTGTCACCGATTATTGTCATTTGTCATTGATAAAAAGCTTTGTGAAACAGGTCCCTGATCTCATGGGACTACTGTGTTTTCACAGCTAAGGTTTAAATGTTTGACGCAGATATGTGAGGTAGAGATGCCAATTTAAAGATTTAATATATTACAGATTCAGAATCTAGGTTTACCTTGCCGAATGAATGTCTTCAAATATTGCGCATGAAAAATATAAAGGTGATGACTCTTTTTCAAATTAAAAAAATCAATCAAAATGGTTGATTCAAAAGATATGTTTTTCTCCCCTTTACTTATAATAATTATCTAGTTGACAAAATATATACTTTGGAATATGAAAGTAAACAGAAAAGTTCTTCGCTGCCCATATTTTTTTTTCAAGCTGAATTGAAAATGCTTTGTATTCTTGAAGAAGGATTTTAAAAGGATTTTAGTACCTGTACATGAACATTATCTTATTTAAAATGGATAGATGAACGAGGGAGAATAGGAGATGAACGAGGGAGAATAGGACACCAAAGTTGTTATATGACCTGTAGGTTTTATGTAGAGGACAGGCAATACCAGATTTTAATTGTATTCACTTCTAATTTATGATTGTGACTCGTCACCCAGCAACTTTGTATGCTCTCACAGGAATTGCTTCTGGCAAAATCTCGGAGAATAGCACATACATTTTGAATATGTGGTTGAGAGAAAATTTTCTTTTCAAATTTGACAATTTGTCATCTTTTCTTTAAGATACCAACGTTTAAATTCTTGTTCGAGTCATTGTTGGCATTAATTAATAGGCAATTTAATATTTTTTAAAGTGACGAATATGAATAGGAAAATTGAACCAGATGTGCATATAATGTCATAAGAATTATGGACCAGTATGCAAATTCAAACTGCCTCATGAATATTCATAGGCTAGACTAATGTGAATACAAATTCAGTGTCTTCAAATGTAATTTAGAAAAGCTCTATTTAGGGAAGGAAAAGACTCACAGACTCACAAGTGCCTATATGTTAGAATTGAGAAGAGACAAAGATTTATGATGGAACTAAGACATTTTTTAACAACAAATTATATGTTATTTCTTATTTTGTTTCTTTTAAGTTGCCCAAATGATGTGTTTGGGGGAATAATTGAGATAATAGCTTTTGTTTGTCATTGGTGAGTCTTTTGTGTTTCTTGTGATTTTTTTGTACCATGTAGTGTACAAAAAAAAAAAAAGACTGCAAAAGATTATGCTTTTCATTCATCTTTTGTACAAATAAAAGAAAAAAAAAGTTTGCAGAAATACACAAAAATAAAAATCGTGTCTCGCTTTTGTTGTCTACCTCGTTATAGAATATTTTATTGTGAAAATATACAAACACATAAAAGGCATTACAAGGAAAGATAATATAGATAATATAATTGTAAGTACACAAAATGAAGGGTAGTGAAGTGAATACATGGTTTAAATAAGTCAGTAGCCAAGATATAAAAACTGTGAAAGTAAGTCGTGAAAGTAAGTCGTGAAAGTAAGTCATTACAGAACAACTGAATTATTCATACCCTTGCCAAGTTATGTAATTTTTTAGAGTACATAAGTGAAAGTTTCTTTATAATGTGACATCTTCAAGATTACATCTATAAGTATTCATCAAAGGCCCTAATTCAACCATTGCACTTTTCATTCTTGAGTTTAAAGTGACTCGGTAACATTGTTGAAGGTTGATGAAAAAATTGTGCAATTTTTGTATGAAATGTTACTTATTATACAGGCAAAAAATCCTGAGAAAATTCTCCCCACCATTTTTGAATTTTCCCAAGTGTTTCTCTTTGAAAATAGTCATAAAACAGGCTTTACAACATCTGTCAACACTTGCCTTGAATGGAATGTAGAGCTAATTCATTGCTTTGTGAGGATTTACATTCACCTACATGTATAATGTAATTAAATTATAATATAGTGTTGGGAGAATTAAGGAAACGATCAGACCAGTTTTTCCCAATTTTTATCATTAATAATGGTCTGTTTTCACTCAAACTTTCAGATTATCTTCAATTGTACATCTAGCATTGAAGTCACTAGCTTAGCACCATTTTCTCTCATCTGAACAATGTTACCAAGTCCCTTTAATATGAAAAACACACAAAACATCAAATTTACAAGGGGAATGAATAATTTAGTTGTGTTAACTATATGTGAAACACTGCCTAATATGCTTTATATTAATACATTTTTAATGTGAATTTTTAATCATATTGAATACAGTCTTGGCAAGAATGGACTATACATACATAAATAGGAACATTTTGACCAACACAGAGAGCAACAGTTATATTACGGAGGAACATTACTAGAAACCTTTCTGCATCTGTTTAGCGACCCCTTTTTTTTAAAATCTTTCAATTTTTCGCCCAAAATAATGAATTAACTAATCTCTTGTAGTTTTTGTCAAAAATGATTAATTTTCCATTTTTCATGAAGTTTGCTGCACTTCCCTACTTTGACTAGACAGGGTCAGACAGTTACTTGTGGTAAAGTGATGAAAAAACAATACAAAATTGCCATTTTGAAGAAGAAAAAAGAGCCCCCCAAATAATTTTATTTGAATACTCTTTGAATTACTTGCTTTTCAGGATCGAACTGTTAAATGACCCCTTTTATTTTTTGTAATTTTTTTTACCAAAAATAAGAGTGAATCTAAAACTAAATGGTTTTCAAATGATGTAGATCCGTGATATATAACATCAGACCTGCAGCAGCAGTCAACAATTATCTGTAAATATATGAAAGGCTAATGTTTACAATTGCACAGAATATATACAACAACAAATTTTGATGAGACATTTTCAGAAGAAAGCATGTTCTTGATGGAGGGGGGGGGGGGGGGGGGGGGGG
>BEXV01000632.1:72771-85703 GCA_003118195.1 Hemicentrotus pulcherrimus | reverse complement strand
ATTTTACATCAATTCAAAACACTTTTGCTTCTTGGTGTGACTCCTTTAAACCAAACAGAAACAAAAAGGAAGTAGTATTCGTTATCAAAAGTTGACTGCAAACCTAGTCGTAAGAAGTGCATTTCATACATGTGGTGTTGGCGATGTCACGTTTCTGGACCTTACTTTAGGAACCTTCTGATAGAGGTACTCTAGACACCAGTGACTATGTAGGAGGCCCATTCTATGATTTTAAATAATAATTAGATAACCTTATACAAATATACTCCACTGCCTAGATCTTGTGATGAAAAACGAACCTCCTAACAGTGCTACTTTACAAACGTACAATACAAAACGATTCAAACGCCCCTGAAAACAAGCGTGTCTTCAAAAATAACTTTGAAGATAGCAACAGATGAAGGCTATCATAGGCCAATAGGCTATGATGATGACCCTCCCTTCCCCTCCCAGGAAAGAGAACAAAAATGTATGTAAAATGTTATGACGGGTTTTTTATATTTGTTTACGGAACTCTCACCGCAAGTGATTACTTTTTAGATAAGTTGCCACCTGTAAATTATTTTCACTATATATTCAAACATACACAAAATCTGGAAAACGAATTGTTACCAGTACTTGAAACATGATTTTTGACACTGCTCCAATAAGTACAGGTTTTATGTAATTTCTATTTTTGGGTAATTGCACAGCTTATACTGCTTATATCTGTATAATTAAGTCTATAAATGAACAGAAGTCTGGTGCGGGCCAAGTCCAGCATAGCCCAGGCCCCATGTATCATGTAGATGTATAACTCGGATCTATTCTTTTGGCCCCCAAAGCAGGTCTAGGATTCCTTGTCTTTATTTTCTGCACTAGGCAAAAAATACTGAGCAGATCAGTTTCATCTGGTCCACAGGTAAACCACGGGTAAACCACGGGTAAACCAAGGGTAAACCACGGGTAAACCACAGGTCTTACAAAGAGTTACTATTCGTCCAAATCGATCACAAGTTTGCAGACTCCTATCTCATAAGTACGTAGTTGAAATTGATATAAAACACATATAAGTTTCGATTAATTACTACAACTGTTTATAAGACGGGGGACCCAGGACTTCTTTCTGGTCCTGGTCTTGCTTCCATGCTTGTGCTGTGGAAGTTTTAGAGCCAGGATGAACCAGGATAAATGGAGCTGACTAAAACACCGCTAGTCTTGTTCCACTTCAATATAGAACCATCCCCATGTTGGGCTGTGTTACTTTTCTTCACAGTCCACATTAAAGCCAAGGAAGTACCTGTGCCACAATAATCTACAAGTTTTACAGACAATACTTGCCTTTTACACTTTAGGATAATAAAATATCCTATTTTCACACAACTGAACGGCTATCACTTTGATTAAGTAGAATTTTAAAGCGATTTTGGCCGGCAGTCTTACTCCTTTGCAAACTCTCAATCACGATCGAGAACGCACACTCGCCTCTCAGGTAGTCTTAGCAGAACAGACGTAAGATATGCAAAGTTATGTGAATGTCCTTGCTTTAGATTCCTCTTGCATGACACCAAATTGAAGGGGTGGGTGGGTCTGTGGTCATGAATCGCCAAAGCTTTGCAGTTGTTTTGGCTTGAAATTCCGCACTGATATCGAGAAGGTTGATTTGGCTGTAGAGCAAAATAAAAATGAAAGAGAATAAAAATGAGATACCACCCACAATCTTTGAACACGGTACCTTATACTTTTAGTGACATTATATTTCATATTTTGATCTAGAATGCTCTAATTACAAAATTGTACATAAGCAGGAAGTGGGAAAAATCGCTGAAAAATTGGCATCCACTTGCGTTGTTGTACATGATGCTGTTGATGAATAAGAGAAATTTAATCAGAATAATTAAATGAATTAAAACAAAAAACTCTTTGTTAAACTGAATGCAAATATCAACCCTACCTACTTTTATGGACAATGAATACAAACAAAGAAATCCAGGTAATAAAAGCAAAACAGATCGCTCCCCTCTCCCTCTTTTTTTCAAATCTGCAGTAATCAAGAATTCCAGTTGCTCGCTAGTCGCCAAGAGGTGGCGGTTGTACCTATGAGCTTCTAAGCCTTTTAGTTCATCAAGTCATCAAGTCTATATTCAATATAGTCGCGTAGAACCACACACACACACACAACATGAATACCGGTAATGATTTGGTTACTTTTCATGAGCAATAACACGAGTCCACTTACTTGGTGGGATAGTGAGCTTAGAAGTAAGAGAGACGATCGGCTGCACAAGACTACTCCTATTGGCTACCGTCACTTCATAGAATTGGACTGCATGCAGAATAGAAGGAAAAATAAAATACAAATTATATCAATAGAAATCTTTTAAAGCCCCTCTGCACAAGTTTGCTCGGAGGGATTCTACCTCCCTGCAAGGTCACTGACAGGTGGTTAATCTCATCAAATCAGCTCTCAATTAACATAAGAAAAAGGGGACCATGGGGGACCAATGGTCACCGATTAGCCATTGTTTGCTATATAGAGGGCGCAAGTACCGGGTAGCTATAAATAGTGCAGTGGGGCTTTAAAAGGGTTCCTGAAAAGGTATAAGTTTTGAGGTATCATGGTCTACTGAATACGTCACTGAACTGTGGATCACACTTTTTGTGGTTCAAGTCTAAGCCAGGTACTTATGTCTCTTTGCAAGATATTAATCTACATTTGTCACTCTCCACCCAGGTGTAGTCTATGATTTTCTGAATTTTTTCCTTGAGCACTTTCAGCTCCTCAAACTGTCAGGACCTACGTAAACCCCCTCCCACCACCAAAAAACTAAAATTGGTTGTTGTACGGCCATTTTGACAAGTTTTACGCAACATTCGACCATTGTCTTCTGGGCTATAAGAGCAACAGCAGTAAAGCTAGGATAACAGTAGCCCTGTCTTCACTAGCTCGAGATTGCCAAATATCCCGCTATTAAAACTATCACAATCGAAACTATCCAGCTAATTCATCAGCCAGAAGTGGCAATTAGCGGGATATTTGGTCGTGATTGTCATCCCAAGATATCTTGGGATAGTTTGCAAAATATCCCACCATTTGGCAAAATATCCAGATATTTGTCTGGTGCGTCTTCACCAGACTAAAGACTTGCACTATGTGTGAAATTGAATGCTGAGCAAAATATCTTGAGCTTTCAAGGTCGAATCTCAAGCTGATGAGGACGCGATTTGTAACTTATTTTCCAATTCAGAAATAGCGGGCTATTTGGCAATCTCGAGATGATGAAGAGGCACCTAATAAAACCCCGGCCTTGAGCATCCCATGTGGCGAGTATGTGCTCAATGTCAATTTAGCTATCATTGTTACTACTTTTATACCCATCATTTTTGTTTAGATGCAAATGATTCTTTTGTCCCCAGAAAACGGGTATGAATGAAAGCATGCCTAGCACATGTTAAAAAATATCAAAACAAATATATATTTTTTTGTTTTATGTTGAGGTTTTTACAAATTTAGACAAAATCTACTAACCAAATATCAGTCCAAACATCACCTAAATTTTTTACAGTGATAATCTTCTACATTATTTACCATTTCTCATTTTAGAATTCTTAAAAAAAACACCCCCAAAATGACAATTGAGACTGGGTTTATGTGCTTCTGCCAGGCATAGAGAAATCTATGGATTGACAACTTACAAAGCTAAGAAATGGGAGAACAAGGAGACAAAAATAGGAAAATGATCAAAACAATGTGTCACAAGGAGGTTACTTGTGTGGCAAGTAAAGGGTTAACTTACTTTTTTCTTTGACTGCCCAGTCACTGGCTGTTCTGAACTCTACCTGTCTCTGATGATTTAGGTCGACTTTATTACCGATCATCACCACCGATATCTGAGAGAGAGAGAGAAACCAAAAATATTCAATACTTTGGTGGGATATTGTTGCCCATTGATGCAAATGGAGGGGAAAATAATGGTACCATAATAAGATGGATTTATGAAGCAAAATATGTGTCTCTTTACAGATGCTTTACAGATATCATTATCCCAGTTGACGAATTCACACAGGCACAATTAGCACAAACTCCACTCCCTGGGGAATATTCCTACCATACGACACTGTGAGGGCATATATGGCAATTACAGTATTTCTCTCCTGGGTATGGAGTGGCAAATGTTGATAAATACCTTGCCAAAGGAAAGTAGTTCGGTGTCGGGGTTCGAAACCACAACCTTTGCGTTTTAAGTTAAGTGCCTTAACCACTTGACTATGACACCTCTAATTACATAGTGTTCAAGCATTCCTGAGGTGCTCAATATACAATATACAGTTTAGGAGTAAAAAAAAAAAAAAAAAAAAATTGGCATGAAATGTCTTAAATTTGGCCTTATCATTTTCTCCTTGTATCAACATTTACATGTGCAAGATAATTTCATATTTCCTCCATGATTTGCTGTGAATTTTGTAGTAAATAACAGAAAAGAACACACGGATGCTGTCTTATAAGGAGTTGATATTATTCGCAACTATGTACATATTAGATAGGGAACTGAATACTTGCCATTGACAAGTGGATTTGCTATCGATTTGGATCAATCACAATTCTTTATAAGATGAGGGCCAGATTACAACTATACACTACCATACCCTAGGACCCCCACGCAACAATCTCAGCTCTTCATTTAGCAATAGCGTGTGTGTTGCATTCAAACAACCCCCCAAAGGTTTTACATGTGTGAAGTTGGACACAATGGTATTTACATCCCATGTCTGGCCCCGTCTTACAAAGAATTGTGATTGATCCCAATCAATCGCAAGTTTGCAGTCTCCCATCTAATATGTACATACTTGCGATTTATATCAATCACAAATAAGTTGTGATTGATATCATCTCTTTTGATACGGGGCCCTGGTATCTAAATTATTTTATACCTCCTGCTTGTTTTATATTCCATTCGAGGAGTAAAAATCTTCAAAGTATATTCTAAGTTTTGCTGGTACCTTCATATTAATCATCAAACATCAAATAAATCCGACTCAAGAGATTGTGAGAGCTTACAAAAAACTAAATATGACTTTTAAAGCATGATTGGCAGATTTTTCATACATTTGTCAGCACCAATTTCGGGGAGAATTTGATCTTGGCATTTAAAAAATATCAATAGAGCTTGGTATGCACTGGTTAAATTCGTCTTAATAGAAGCAGAAAAATGAGAGAAAAAAGTTAGCGGAAGTTTGAGCAAAATCTGATTACTAATAGGAGAGTTATCAACTTTTAAATTAGTAACATTGTGACGCAACTTGCGAGCTCCAAACCAATTTGCCTTTTCAACTTTATTTGTATAGAAACATAATGTCCTTTGACAAAAAAATTGGTCTACATTTGCCACTCTCCACCCAGGTGTTAAATGGGTACCTGGTAGGATGTGAAAGTTATTGTGGTTTGTTTAGCGGGTGGAGCTTGTAAAATGGCGACTGGCTGGAATGCTCCCCAGGGAGTAGAGATTGTGCACACAGTGTGTGCAGGCAAGCACGGAATCCAATGACCGGGGTAATAGTATATCTGTAAAGCGCTAAGAGACATTTGTGTCAAGTGCATACCAAGTCAGTCAGGAACCCCATGACATTTACAAGCTGATCGCCTGTCTGATTATCAAGATATTTATGATTGAGAATCGAAATCAAATTCTGCATTTGCCAAACAGTTTTCATAACATTACAGTCTATTAGGGAAAACGAGTACCGGGTATTGTAAAACTGGTCACTCAAAGGTTTTTACTCTTTTTAGGCACTTCTTGATCATTTTGAAAAGCAATTTTTTTAGGGCTTCAATAACATACAAATAATGAATGGTTATAAGTTCAATAGTGCGAATATTTTCATGAGTTGAAAGATTAACATTCTATTCAACGAGCCGTCAGCCGAGTTGAATAGAATTACATTAATCTTTCAACGAATGAAAATATTCGCACTATTGAACGAATGAAGAACATTCATTATTTGTTTTATACAACATCGAAGAAGATTTAATAGAACGCTAATCAACAAATTGTCCTTTACTCCTTATATATATCAAAGATAAATCAAAAGTTGGAGTCAAGCCTTCTCGATTACATTCAGATTGCCTTTGCGTCAGATACATGCAGGGATACGCACGCGCACGGCAGAGAGGTATGCAGTCTGCATATAACCAAAAATGCACGGCGCATATAACCAAAAATGCACGACTGAGCAATATAACATCTATTGAGTAACATGTGACCAACAATTCTCCAATCAAATGACAAGGATCCATGTAGATGTTTTATAAAACATCATATCACAGACACTGATAACATGTAGGGCCGTGCATCTCAGATTTAACATTGTTAAACGATTCCTTTAATTGTTACATACCTCCTTCTTATCCTTGTCTTTGAGCTTATCAATCTCTTTCTTGATGTGTTCGAGCATCTTGAAGGACTCCTGACTGGTAGTGCTGTACACCAATAAGAAACCCTGCAACAAGATCATTCACACAGAAACCAAGTAAAGACATACAGCTTTAAAAGCCCCCCAGTACTATTTTGGCTAGAAGAAATTAGACCACCCAGGGTGGTCACTGACAGGTGGCTATCTCATCAACTCAGCTCTCAATTAATATAAGAAAAAGAGGATCATGGGGGACCAATGGTCACCGATTAGGCATTGTTTTCTATATACAGGGAGCAAGACAGCAAGTAGCTACAAGTGGTACAGTGGGGCTTTAAATGACCCCCATATTTTAGAAGAGACATTTATATAAAAAAGCTATCATTAGATTATCAAAGCAAAACCTCCATTAACATGGATCTCCACACTGGAAATTTGTAGGTGGCCTGGGTTTCAATGTTCTTGTTTTGTATGGACGAACCCTTTTTAAAATGTGAAATGGGGCTTAGGGGTGTCCAGATTTAGATATCTATCTATCCATTCCCTTTTCACACAGGGGTAAAATTCGTTAAAGCTGATTAGTTTAAAGAGCTTTAAACTAATCAGCTTTAGATACAACATCATTCACACACAGCAAATTTTGGTGCAGTCGTTCGAGATCCACTGCTCCTTAACGGCCATTGGCATTTACGAGCAGTGACTCAACGCTTGATAATTTTTTTCTTTTAAATCAAGCGTTTAAAGAGCACTTCCCAGTCTAGTTAAGGCCGTATATCCATCTTGCTCTCTAGATACGGGCTTTGTATCTGCAGCCTGTTTTGACCGGCGTATGAATTGCGACTTCGGATCTGTCCGAACATCGTAAAAATGACGTTCACACAGGGAAAATTGTAATCAGCTCTAGAAACGATGAGTTTTACCCTTGTGTGAAAAGGCTATATGTCCCATAGCTTGGAGGCTGTTGGGGCAACAAATGAAATGGACCTTGAGACACAGGTTTTCTATAACTTCCTGTATTCAGCTGATCTAGTTAGCTGCTCAAATGACATGCCTGTCCACTGATAGATATTAGGGACTTTTAGATTTGCGTGGACAGCTACATGTGCCTTAAAAGGACCACGTTGTCATCGTGCAAATCTCAAAGTCTCTGTTATCAGTCCATGTCCTAGTTGGACCCCTCTTTTTACTTCCATCACTTAGATTTATACACTCAAAATCTACATCAAAATTGTAACTCTTATTACTACCGTCACCCCATCCTGCCAGAAAATATAATGAATGCCTATTATCCAAAAATGTTATGCCATCTGTTAAGTGCACATTCCATTCTTCTAACGCATATCTACACTATTTTTCATTACATAAATGAAACAGACGCATTTAATGCATGAATATATGATACATGTTAAAGAGCCCAAGAACAGCCAAACCTGCTTTAGTGACCACCTGTTGAGAAAGAAAACCTGTCTTTAAAGGCCAAGTCCACTCAAAAATAACCTACTTCCAATAGAAGCAGAACAATCAGACCAACCAATCAAAAAAAGTTTGAGAGTGGACTTGGCATTTTTTAGTTTCCCTCTGATATGGTTTCTCATTGACACCTGAACTACGTATAGGAACCTGTACATAGAGACAACCTGCATATAAAGACCGCTTTTCTTGTTTCCCTTGAGCGGTCTTTATAAACAGGTTTCACCGTATAACTTACATCTGCCATGCTGAGATATTGCTTTGGGAGATCTTGATTGATTGAAGTCTGGAGAAAAGAGGAAAAATGGCAATAACAATGCACTATGAATATGATGGACAAAGAAAGCGGACAAAATATACAGTTCCTCAGGTAGACAAAGGAACATCCCTACACTGCTATTATGAAAAAATGTGTAGAACAGATGAATATGCATGCAACACCTGTTCTATTTCATTTCAACTATGGTATCCCAGCCCGGCACCAACGTCCTTTCGCAAAACATTAATCTACATCTGCTACTCTCCACCCAGGCATTAAATGGGTACCTGATAGGATGCAAAAGTTACTGTAGTTTGCTCAGAAATGGGAGCATCTATATGGTGCCTGGCTTGAAAGCTCAGCAGAGAGTGATAAATATGGATACGTTTGGGGACAAGCCTGAATCCGATGACTGGGGGTAATGATATATCTGTACAGCGCTTAGAGACATCATCGATATATTAAGCTATATTAAATGTGAAATATTATTATTATCATTATGATTTGAATGACAAGATAATTTCAAAGGCAATGTCACTGATAATGGCACTTACACCATATTGTCAATGCAGTGAAATGTTAATGACACAGTCAGTGACATTTAGCAATGATGCTGTTTATGACAACGGCCGAAGAAGATCAAAGACAAAAGAACAACTACTACATCAAAAGGTATACGATTTCACACATTTGAACTTTAGGAATTCATCAATGTAATAATGTATGACATTAGCAAACATTGCCACTCTCTGTGGTAGGTCTGGCAGTGTAATAAACAATAAGAAAAGTGCTTTCAGTCAATAAGATTTCTAGCAACTTGTTATAAGTGTTTCATTATATTTTTGTTTACATTTTAAAGACCCAAATCACTGCATATCAAATCAGAATTAAATTAAGCCAGTTTCTTTTGAAATGCAATTCCATCACTAGAACTTCACTCAACATTTATAAAAAACAATCAGAATTATTTTTAAAAATCATACAATTGGAGTAAATTTTCTCATTTAGATATGTAGCAGTAAACTGTGCTAGGTCTTTTTATAGACATAAGTGTTATATGCTTCAATTCTTTTGTATGTTTTAACACAGAGCTCTGTGAATACGTGGAGGACCTTTATCGCCCACAGTTGCCATTCATTTACACATAAAAATCAATGTGGCATATGTTAAAGGTAAAGACCAGTAATGGTCATGTGATTGCATTGTGAAAGAAACGTTGTGGAATCNATTTCAGTCAATAAGATTTCTAGCAACTTGTTATAAGTGTTTCATTATATTTTTGTTTACATTTTGCAGACCTAAACCACTGCATAACAAATCAGAATAATATTTAGCCAGTTTCTTATGAAATGCAATGCCAATTCCATCCCCAGAACTTCACTCAATATTTATTAAAACAATTAGAATTAAAATAAAAAACTCATAAAATTGGAGTGAATGTGACGCATTCACCCGCAAAATTACCCTTCTTTTAGAAAGATATTACAGGGGAAGCTAACCGGATAACGTAAGTAGAAACACACCCTGTTCCGGTTGAGTGCACATAGCAGAGAGAAACTGGAAATAGGAGTTATCACGTGATCGGAATATTTTACCCCGACGCGCGCGACACTACAATCCCAGGTTGTCCTAGCAGTCCCACAATACTTTGCGGTGACCTTAGCCAGAATTTAGTGAACTTTTTCACGGCCTTTTTTCTGGCTAGATCGGAGCAGTGGATTTTATCTGGATAATGCACGTAGATAGAATCTGCCCTTTCCTGGCATTATACGCTTATTTCTTCAACCGGATAAATTCAGTATAACTAATACAAACACGCTGAAAGAGCTCTGTGAATACGTGGAGGACCTTTATTGCCCACAGTTGCCATGCATTTACACATAAAAATCAATGTGGCATATGTTAATGGCCCACATGAATCTTACCAAGCCCTTGGTGTCGTAGAACCTCACCCTTTCTCTACTTCCTCTATTCGTTTCAATGTTGGCTACGTAGATGTCTTCAATCGTAGGACAAGTTGTTTCCTATAAAAAAAATATTTATAAAAAATATGGTTTCATCATTTGTTCTGAAATTGATCATGGAATCAACCAAAACTTACATCTCCTCACAAAAATCTCTCCTAAGTACCCCTCAAATAAGGACAAAGTTTGGGTCACGCTCTTTTCAGTTTGCATCAGTAGAGCTTTGAAATAAACTGTCTGGAAAATATACAAAATTGTGAACATTTCTTTCTAAAAAACTTCCAACGATAACCAAGGATTTCAGGCAGTATGATTGATTAGGGTATCTCACTCTTCTCAATATTATTTTTCTTTTCTTTCTCTCCACTAAAGCACATACGGACATACGCGCCAAATACATGTAAGTATGTCATATTATTATTGTTATCCTTTGTTAACTTGAAGCTGGGGCCAGCTAGAACATAGCAAAGCTGAAATGATCGCAAATCCTTGTGTTGATATTTGCATATATGTGCTTCAAAACATCCATAGTCAGAGATTATTTGACAGAAATGTTGAAACAATTAGAGAAAATGATTATCTCCTTAAAGTGACCTGTACATAAGATTAATGAAAACCCCTATTATAAAGATGAAAGGCGACGATGATGATGGTGATGGTGATGATATGAAGATGAAGGTGATGACAGTGATGGTGATAATGATTGTGATGATGAGGATGATGATGATAATGATGTTGATGATGATATGAAGATGATGGTGATGACAGTGATGGTGATGATGTTGATGATGAGGATGATGATATGAAGATGATGGTGATGACAGTGATGGTGATCATGATCGTGATGAGGATGATGATCCGAAGATGATGTTGATGATGAGGATGATGATATGAAGATGATGGTGATGACAGTGATGGTGATCATGATCGTGATGAGGATGATGATCCGAAGATGATGTTGATGATGAGGATGATGATATGAAGATGATGGTGATGACAGTGATGGTGATCATGATCGTGATGAGGATGATGATCCGAAGATGATGTTGATGATGAGGATGATGATATGAAGATGATGGTGATGACAGTGATGGTGATCATGATCGTGATGAGGATGATGATCCGAAGATGATGATGATGATGATGATGATGATACGAAGATGATGGTGATGATGATGATGTGTTATGATGATGGTGTTGATGAGGATGATGATGTTGATGATGATGTTGATGATGGTGATGACAGTGATGGTGATCATGATCGTGATGAGGATGATGATCCGAAGATGATGATGATGATGATGATGATGATGATGATGATGATGATGATGATGTTAATGATGATGATGATGATGATGATGATGTTAATGATGATGATGATATGAAGATGATGGTGATGACAGTGATAGTGATGATGGTGATGATCATGGTATGATATTGATGCTGACAATATAATGAGGATGTAAAGATGATCGTACGATGGCAATGATATTGAGGATGGAGATATCAAAGGTATAGACCAGTTCTGGTCATGCAATAACATTGTAAAATAAAACGTTGTGGAATCAATCAGAAAAGGTTGATCATCTAGCATACAAGTATTGGTGTCTACTGCACGGTTCTGGAAACATCAAAATGATAACATTTTTGGCACAGTCTTGGTAAAGTTACAACCACTGTACACAGAAAGATGTACGGTATATGGGACTACGCTATATCTATCCAGTCCAGAAAAATATAATAATTTACCAAATATATTGATTAGTAGGCGGTTTCCCAGCAAAATTTGTATCATCGTGTATATTAGTCAAAACACATTCTTTCACATGATTGGTAATAAGAGCTTCCATCTCATTTTTTGAGAGGGGGGCGTTTCAAAAACTGGTCTTTACCTTTAATGTTAAAATTGTTAATAATATTGATAAAAATGCTTTTATTAATGTTTTTAACAATAATGGCCGTGATGGATACCAACCTGTCCGACACGGTGTGTTCCATAGATGACCTGCTCCAAGACTGCAGTCTTTCCCACTCCCGCTGACCCGCACACCACTACTTTGCATATCTTGCCCATGATCAAATCAAGTTCAAGTCTGAATAAAAAAGAGAAAACAAAACTTGCCTTATGATTGGGGGAGGGGTCATGACCTACACACTTTATTTTCAAAGGCTTGAAAGATTACATAAATGTACATGTAATTCAGTCTATAAAGCAAATTTTATACTGTAAATTCTTTACATTGGTTCTGCATAAAGTGTAGGTACAGTAATAGGAATTCAAATTGTAGAGAAAACTGACCAGACACATGACAATCATGCACATTTCAATTTAAGTTGATATTTAACAAAATAAACAGGTTCTAATGAATGCAAATCTAAGGCCGACTATTTAAGTTCACTTTGCTCAGATTTCCCACTAATGATAACAGGAGTAATAGATAGACCGTCGACTAGTAGTACTACTAACCCGACGTTTCATCGATCATGTATCGTCGGTTCAACATAGCAAAGAGAAAGTATGCATGCCCGATAGCGGCGGAGCAAATATGAATATTCATGATATAGAGCGCCGCTCGCTAGCAATTGCTGAATAGGCAAGAGGTTGAGAAGGGCTCTGTCTCTTCGACTCATGCATATTTAGCATTTTCTTGGGTTAACGGCAATCTATAATATGAATGTTCATATTTGCTGCGCCGCTACTGCGCATGCGTACCGTCTTTTTGCCATGTTGAATCGACGATACAACATGGATGAATGATGAATGATTGGGTTAGGATGAAGACTCACAATTTTACCCATTGAAGACTTCGTCAAAGTTTAATTTCAAGTGGTTGGAAAGATGGCCAGAG
>BEXV01000632.1:40359-60531 GCA_003118195.1 Hemicentrotus pulcherrimus | reverse complement strand
GGGGGGGGATGATTGTACATGCCATCCCCCACCTTGTGAGGCGGGGGGATGCATCCCCCTCATCCCCCCCCCGTTGTCTACGCCCCTGATTCAAAACATAGTCAAATAGTTATCGCGAAACCAAAGCCTGGCATACCTCTAACCCCCTCCCCCCAAACATATATAATAACATGTTTACATTTGCAACAGAAGATTTGGAATTGTATAGATTTGCTTGTGTAGTAGATTTAAGTGATTGAATTGTGGGAAAAGTTCTCGGATGCAATGGCAGTTGATATATATCAAAGTCCTTTGTCCCCAATCGTCATTTAATGTAGTTTTTCCGGTCTTGGGACAAACTAAGGTTTCATTTTGTTTAGTGGATTTCCTAGGCCACTTGATCACATGATATCATGTGCGTCATAATGCCCATTATATTAGGACCGGATCACTAAGCAAGAGATATGTATTCTTTTGTTTGGTGTATTAGTTATTTGTATTTGCCTCTGGTTTCGTTCTTTGGAGCACTAGATCTAACTGGGTACCTGCTCAATATGCCACGTCACCAGACGTTGAAATACAGACACACGCAGCTAGCATATGTCTTTCATTTCATACAGTTTATCCGTCACTTCTACATGGAATTCTGATGGAACGAAGCACATTTCTGCAAATGGAATCTGCATTAGTTTGATTTCTAGATCATTTACTTCGACACACTGCATATTTTGGCATCTGTCACAACGGATTCATGACCCATAGGTAAACTCAAAGAGACATTGTAAACGCCTTAATAACACGTTCTACAGAGACCTCTCATGTCACTTGTTGCCATTTACTGTTATTTGAACTGTGTAAGCTTATGTGTGAATCCTTTAGCTCGGCTATAATTGGATGAATATTTCTAAGGAGAGGACTCGGCGCCTTATTCCACAATTCATTTCGCATTTAGCAGGATCTAGGCAAATAGTGAGTACAGTGTGTACAATATCATTTTTGACGCGTTACCTATAAATAATGTTGATCCGAGCAATATATGCCCATCGGAATATAGATACATACAATCCATGTTTATATTGCAGAAACCGTTGTCCTTAGTATATCAAAAACAATTTGACTAAAGGTTATTAGTATTTCGAGAATGATGAGAAGGTGGACGTTATCCACATTAGCATATCATACGTTTCTTAAGTCTTTACTTGGGCAAGGATAAGGCGATTTGGCTCTGGTAATGTATGAAACGTCATCTTGTTTGAAGCGGTCCCCCCAAACCCCGGTAGGAAAGTGACTTTGCATTTAATGAACCTAAAAAAGGTCTTTCATTCATTGACAGCTGTCAATGAGGTCATATTGCATGTAAATTGCGGTAAATATATTTTGTTATTCTTCAAAACTGTACTGTTTGGGTCTCATGTTATTTTATACAGCTGGTCGGAACGCACTTGGCAATCACAATTACATTACTTGGAAGTGTAATTGGCTTAGATATTTTGTATGACTTGTTATAGCGGGACTTCTCTCTCTCTCTCTATCTCTTTCTCTCTCTCTCTCTCTTTATTTCTCTCTCTCTCTTTTTATTTCTCTCTCTCTCTCTCTCTCTCTTTCTATCTCGCGCCCCCTCTCATTATGGTGATAGGTTCTCGTGGTGTGATTGCGCATGATAAAAAGAATGGATTGATGTAAGGTGAGGTTGAGAGTAGTAATATTTCAAAATAATATTGCGTGGGTTTATGTTATTTTCTGCAGCCTATCGGAACTCATATGGCAATCATAACAATACTTGGAGGTGTAATTATTTTAGCTTTGGAGACATATATGACTTGTTATAGCGGGACCTCCCCTCTCTCTCTCTCTCTCTATCTCCCCTCTCCCTCTCCCTCTCTCCAACTCTCTCCCTATGGAGATAGGCTCCCGTAGTCGATTACTCGATTACTCATGATATTAAGAAGAGATTGGTAGACATGACCGCGGTATATCAATGTATAATGAGGTATTCCCAATTAAGAAAATAATTATTCACTCTTTTGTTAGGAATTATTAATAATTTCATTAAAAAAACTGACGTTATAATGTTTTTTTTTCTTCCGTTTTGCTATTGTGTATTACAATTGTTTTACCCTGCATGACATGCATTCACTGTAATTCAAATCTCTGTCCAGGGTTTTATGTAACACTAAGCATCTTAAAAAAAAAATGTTATATGTATTTTCTTGAATACAGATTAATAAACGAAACTCTACAGCTACTGCCTGTTATTGTATGGCGCAAATGTAAAAAAACAAAATAATAATTTAAGAAAATTGATTTTGAAAGTTGCTTGTAAACGTTTTGGAAATAATAATAATAATAATATTGGATTCTTATAACGCGCACGTGTCCACCTTGCAAGGTGCTCAATGAATGTTAACCTATATGCTGACGTCATAATATGCAAATTTATATTTTGAGTTTCAAGGCCATTATAATGATGTCACGATACACTAAATGGCCCAATGAGACATCAAATTATATCTCCGACTCAAATTCTATCAAAATATGGAATGAAATTTGGGGTCCCGGTGCGTCCCAAAGAGCTATAATGGATTTTTTTTGATAGGCGTATTTTTGCCCATATTGTACTTTGTGCTATGTATCACGAGAACGCGCGCGCAAGGACATTTATCTTGAACGGACGCTCATTCCGTTATTAACGGTCAAAAAGATATAAACATGATATCAAATTGTTCAGAAAAATGGGGAATTTGACGAAAGAAAGAAAATGATGATTCTATGTTGCGCGCATTTTTAAATTTGCGCGCACACTGACGTCCGCGCGTGCGTTTTTTGACCTGAAATTGACCGGACGGATACTGACCTTAATCACGATAAATATGAATGAGAAATGACTTTCAGTTATGAAGATATGATCATGAGTTGATTTTCAGAAAATATCACAAAATGGCGCCTAGATGACGTCATCAGTCAAGGTCGATAACCTTGTTGCGTTTTATCCATATGCATTATGTGTGCCAAATTTCAAGCCTTTGATTTAGCCATTTTTAAGTTATCTTGCACACAAAAAAGTGGGTCGAAATAAGAAAAATAAAAAAAAAAAATAAAGAAATAATAAAGGCAATTTTAACGAAATTATAAGGTGGCCTGTATTACTGACAGCCCACTTAATGCCCAGATAATGTGATGGATATTGCTATCTTCAATGAACTGATGTCTTTCTACGGGATGTGCATTTTGAGTGAAAACACTGTACGAGGTACATTCCCAGATATTAGCAGTAAAATTCCATGGGCCCAAAACTGAAAAAGGCACACACCACCTGAGACAAAATCTTTTTTTTTTTCTTCTTTTAGTTAGGACCCTTCCCTTTCAGAATTTGCGTGTTAGCCCTAAAGTTTGTGGTGGATGTAACCACTAGGGCTAATACCATGTTAACGGATTAAGAACAATACAATATGAGAAAATGTAATATAATGCTTATTTAACTTAAAATACAAGTATGCCAATATATTATGTACACAAAATAAAAAAAATAAAGACCCCCAAACCCCAATAAAATGAAACAGATTAAAAATAAAAAAAATCTCAAATAAAAGTATCCTCGGGTACGATAATCTGTCTTGTTGCCATAAAATATGTGATGGACATTAGCGCTGGGTCGTTATCATGAAAACGTGTCAAGAAATATTGGAAGTTTAGGGAATTCTATGATTTCCGACAACATATAACAGATGGTAAGCATCTAGTCAATTCAGCTGTCCCTTCGATTATTATTAATTAATGAGTTACAAAATAAGGCCGTTGCCATGGAAACTGAATGTTAAAGAAGGAAAGAAATATAAATAATCAATACAAAATAGAAAACAAGGAGAATAACAAACGATATAAAATGATTATGTTTGTTATCTAGTTCCCTCAGCTATCAAAATCTGCTCGTTTTGTGAGAGGTGGATGTGACCACCATGGCTGTTACTAGTTTACATTTCTTAAACATTGCTATAATTCAACAAAAATATAAAAACAAATGTAATCCTCTTAGTCTGTGTAATTGTGACTTCCAGGTTAATTGCAATCCAATTAAGGTCACGATAAGATAGAAGGAATGTTATTTATACTGAAAATCGTATTATAAGACATTAAATATTTTGGAAAAATACTAATGTAACTGACTGATCTGAAAAAAGGGTTGTCTGTGTACAAGAATGTCCAACTGTTTAACTAATTCAAAGTCAGATCCATAAGATTGTTTAAGATAATAGACATGCCTGATAGAGCAGTTGCTATGACACGCCATTATTACTTTGATGTGTTACCTGGGCCCCGTCTTACAAAGAATTGCGATCGATCGCAGTTTTGAAACAACGGTTCTCATTGGTTGATAGTGCGCGTGCTTTACAATACGCGCATGTAACGATGATCTTGATAGGCCATTGCCATGTTGAGATTGATCTCAACTCTTTGTAAGACGGGGCCCAGAGTTCCCTGGTTTACGTATGTCTCATGGTACAATCTTTAGGGAAAAACAATCTTATTAACGATTGTCGCTGAATTTGATCAACAATCATTTGCCAATACGAATCTTCAATACAACCACGGCATGGAGTGGCAATTCTCTCTTTCATGACTCATAATTAAGGATCACTTTGCTTTAGAGTTGGACTGAATTTTAAACGTGGTTTCCAATCTAAAAAAAGTGATTCTTAATATGAAAACAAGATAAGACAAGAAGGATGATTTGTTGATTTGTCAATAACGGAGGAATTGTATATTGGTTGCCACAATGGAGGAATAGACAATACAACCTGGTATATTTTCCACATCGTGAACTTAATTGGGAAGAAGAGAACATTTACAATAATGTTGTCCGTTATCCAAATTTATACGACACGAAACTAGATTTGACATTTCCTTATAAAAAAAGTATTTACTTGCCTTATAGTGAAATCTAGGTTGGGTCAATAGTGAAAGACACGATGTAATGATTATAATATTCTGTATTTAAAGCGTTTGATACATCTGTAGGCACCATTGATCAGTCGCCATTAATGTTCTCGACTCTTGCCTTGCAAAATAAGCAAATTAAAATAATTTTATCAAACGACTGTGAAAATTTGGCCTACTTTAGCCAGGGTATTGCAACATCATTATTGATTACTCCATCACTTCCTGCAGGCCCTGCAATTGTTATTACTCCATCTTTGCCACAACACTTTGGTGGTCGAGAGGGAATATGTGGGCAAAACACCTTGCCCAAGGATGTAAGCAGTAATTGTAGCACTGATAAGGAACGAACCTTTTGTATGATAGTCAAGAGTCCTCACCAATATACCGCTGTGCTCTATAAAGTTATGGATATTCAGAAGCTGATAACTTTATGTCAATGCTTTCAATTTAGTATTATTATGAACATTCTCTTTTATCTTATAATGGAGGGAAACAAAAGAAAATGTTCCCAACTTGTGTTCGGAGGAAATATTTAGGTTTTCCCATCCATTTTAACACATTTTAAGTAAATTTCATACTTATTGTCATTTAATTTCGTCCCGGAACTTACTAATATTGGACATCTCATAGTCAATTTTGTCTTTAGTCATTCATTTGTTGTAAAACTTTGTCCAATCAATGTCATCATTTTGTATCCAATTTCGTCAAAGTCAAATCAATTTTGATTGGGACATACTAATATTGGACATCTCATAGTCAATTTTGTCTTTAGTCATTCATTTGTTGTAAAACTNGGGGAGGGTGATTTTATTTTATTTAACAAGATTGTATTTGTTTAATTTATTTAATTGCAAAACTATCACTGGTATTTTTGCTTCTGGCCCTGACGGTGTTACTCACTTTGTTTTTATGAATGTTTTGATTTTTGTTTAATGTCATGTAAAGCTCAATTTTGTAAGCTTGTTTTTTGCTCTGTTTTATGTGATTTTGAATTTTAACTGAATACAAAACAGGAAATTGATTAGCGGAGAGAGATAGTTAGAAGTAAACACTCTCATGGTTAACGACTATGTATTATTATTATTATTATCATTATTTGTTCTTTATTCTCTTTACAATGCTATTTGAATAAACAACATGTTTTAATACATGTAAGGCTTTCTGGAAGAAGTGTCAATCGTTTTAAAGAAATGTTTGGCTTGCAATCAGTAGATCCCGCTGACTCCAAGATTTTTTCTCACTTATTTACAAGATCAAGCACGTGATCTTAATCTACTGGGCGCAAGCTAAAACTTTGTTTAAAACAATAAACAACATTGTGGTACTATTTTATGTAGCGTCACATCGTATTCACAAGTATTGTAGTAGTAGTAAAAGTATTATTGCTATCATTATCATCATCATTATTATATATCGTTATTAAATCTTATTAAGTTATTACGATCATGAATATGAGGAATACGATGATGAAAATGATTATAATCATTATTATCATTATAGTTGCTATCATTGTTATATCATTAATATATCAGCACCATCAGCATAATCATCGGTGGCAGTCGTGTAGTAGTACAAGGAGTAGTAGGCATAAGATGTATTGCTATACTACATCCAAGATGCATCCACCAAAACTCTTAATTCGTCTCTGAAATATTATCAAGAGAAAAGAAGAAATCTTCCGTTCTTTTTTTTTTCTTGAAATTTCGCAAGCATATTTTGGGTGGCCTCTCGAAGCCAGATTTTGAAAATATGTCAAGAGGGACATGTTAGACGCCATTTTATACCCTGCATGATTATCTTAGTATGGAATGCCAATTTGGACACCGCACGCGTAGTAACGTTTCTTCATTCACCCAAATCATATTTGTTTTGCACGCAGTGCATGTGAACATTATCTAGGTCCCTTTTTTTTTTTTACCTCAATTAATTTTGGAGGAATAGTCTAAAGTATCCTAGTGAGGTCACTGAACTCTTCGTTTTCCGAAATCCCTCATTCATGAACTTCCATGCGCCATTTTGCACATTTCAGGTCGCTTTGGAGGCCTTCCTTCTCTGCCTACCTATCTCCACTATTCTCGATGCTACAGACTTCAAACAAAAGAGACGCTCTTTCGTCTGTCCGGTAGAAACACGAGCGTCAATGCATTGCATATCGTTTTAATGCGATTGCAGTTCTAGTTGCATTGACGACTTTTCATCTTCCTTAAAATCCTATTCTTTTTGCATGTAGTGCTTGTTATCCCTATCTAGGTCCCTGACTCATCGTTTTCCGAAATCACTCATGCGTAATCGTCCAGGCGCCATTTTGTCCGTTTCTGGTCCGTTTTAAAGCCTTGCTTTCTTCATTCGTATCTCGATTCTCTATCCTAGATCCTACAGACTTCTAACAAATTCCTCTAAATAGTCTGAACGATTTTCTTTCATCTACGACATATTAACTGGCCTTTCCTACCTGAAATTCAAATCCGAAATCGACTACGTAAAAAAAAAAAATTCTATAAGTATTAACCGCTAAAAACCGTAAATTGCCATAACATTCTCATACCAATTACGTTTTATCTCAAACTTTTACAGTATCTAAATCTTATCAGTACACATATATAGATATACAGATATACCCTTTCCATCCAATTTAGAATATTGTTACTCACCACTGACCAACTCTGTGAAAATTTAAACGTTTTCATTTTCATTTTAGGCGCTTTGGTGATAAACTGATGTCAGCTTCCAGCTTTCACCATCGGAGTGTGGCAGACGAATGAGAAGATACAGCATAAAGGAAAAAAAATCAAAACAGCTCTAAAAGATTTTGATGAATTCATGAACTTGTACAATATTTCAAGAGCCAGGAGAGAGACCCACATCTTTCACTAGAAATGTGGAAAAAGATTTTCAAAAAGTCGGTCAGTCATAAAGGCAAAGCCAATGAACAAGATGGCCGTGTTGATGGTTTGCAGAGTGCGCTACCCAATGCTGTGCAAAATGGAAAACTGGACCTTATCCAAAAACTGATCGGTAGAGGAGCCGAGGTTAATTACGGCGGAAATGACGATTTCACTCTACTTCATCTAGCCGCACAGAATGGTCATCTTGATGTCACCAAATTTCTTATTAGTCAAGGAGCTGAAGTGAATAAGGGTTTGAATGATGGTTGGACTGCATTACATTTAGCTGCACAGAATGGTCATCTTGATGTCACCAAATTTCTGATAAGTCAATGTGCTGACTTAACAAAGACCAATAAAAATGGTTGGACTGCATTACATTCAGCTGCTTATAATGGACATCTTGAAGTTTTCACAGAATTGATCAGTCAAGGTGCTGACATTAAAAAAACCGTTGGTGATGGGTTGACCCCATTACATCTAGCTGCACAGAATGGTCATCTTGATGTCACCAGGTACCTGATCAGTCAAGGAGCTGATGTTGATAAGGTTAATGACAACGGATGGTCAGCTTTATACATTGCTGCAGCTGCTGGTCATGTTCGTGTTTCAAGCGCTTTGCTTAGTCAGCAAGCTGAGCTGGTCAAAGCAAATATAATTCATTGGACGGAGTTTCATTCCGCTGCAGAGAGAGGCGACCTTGATGACGTGAAAGATCAAGTCAGCCAAGCAGCCGAGCTGGATAAAGCTGGCTCTTTTGGTTGGACAGCCTTACATATTGCAGCAAGTAATGGCCACCTTGATATGACAAAATATTTGCTAAGTCAAGGTGCTGATGTTAATTGTAGCAATGACTTTGGCAGGTGTGCCTTGCATAATGCTGCAAGGAAAGGGAACTTGGATGTCGTAGAATATCTGATCAGTAAAGGGGCCGATATGAATAAACAAAATGACTATGGAATGACTGCCTTACATATTGCATCAGCAAATGGCCATTTAGATATCGTCCAATCCTTAATCGGTCATGGAGTTGAGGCAGATGTTGGCAACGCATTTGGAACCACTGCTCTCCATTTTGCTTTATGTAATCGTCGAGTCAACATTACGAAGTATCTGATTAGCAAAGGCTCTGTACTGAATAAGAGAAGCGTGCGGAACTGCTTCATCTTACAGTTTGACGGACAGTATGGTCACTATGATGTTGTGCGATGTATGCAGATCAATTATGTATGTCGTGCAAATAGCAGACTCGTTGATTCTCTCACTCTCTTTAGAGGTGCTCCAGAAAGTGATCTTGGTAGAAGCAAATATCAAGATGGCGATGAGGATAAGACAGCACAAGGTGGAATGGTTATTGTGCATATGCCATATCTATCGTCTGATCTTGACATTCAAGGTCGTCTTGTAATTTGTCGAAAAGGTATAACAGTTACTCTCACATCATTACAATATGCTATAGAAGGTGGCTGTCTTCCACTTGTTCTCTATCTGATCAGTCAAGGAGTTGATGTGAACGAAAGCAACAATGTTGGCTGGACTGCTCTTCATTTTGCTGCACAAATGGGTCATCTTGATATTGTAGATTATCTACTTGGACACGGAGCTGAAGTAGCCGAAGGAGACGTCGATAATATCTCGCCTTTGCATGTTGCTGCATTCGTAGGCCATTGCGACGTTACCGAGCATTTGCTTAGGCGAGGAGCAGAGGTCAACGGAGCCACCAAGCAGAAAGGTTCTACAGCCCTACATGTCGGTGTGCAGAATGGTCATCTCGATATCACGCAATGCTTGCTCAATCACGGAGCCAAAATTGATGCCACAGACAATGACGGTTGGACTCCCTTGCACATTGCTGCTCAGAACGGTCACATCGATGTCATGAAGTGTCTACTTCAGCAACTTGCAGATGTTAGCAAGGTTACCAAGAAGGGATCATCTGCATTGCATTTGTCTGCTACAAATGGACATACCGAAGTCACAGGATATCTATTGGAGCACGGAGCTGAAGTAAATCTGATTAAACCTGGTCAGACTGCGCTGCAACTTGCTGCAGAACAAGACCAAGTACATGGGACAAGTCCAGATACGTGGTGTGCTGAAGGGAAGAAACACACTTCTTCCCCAAATGGCCATGCAGATACTGAGGGTTTAAGAGCAGATGAGAAAATGGTACTCAATTTAGTATTCCTATAGATTTCATTTGTTAACAAATCTCATACTGTTTATCAACATTCTCGGAAGTATAATTAATCATACCAATATAAATTGAAAAGGGTTAGCCAGTTTTAGCTTTAATAATCGTGTTTTAACGAAGGTTGTGAAGGTATATAGATTGTCTGGATTATGAAAAGGGTTGAAATGATTCCACAAGGACTTCTCAAAACCTATCTTGTACCAGTACATAAACATGTAAGTCAAACCTGTAATCAATAACCAGCTGGCAATCAATAACCAATATTGCTTAGCATCTGGCAACCAACTAGACCACATTTACTTAGACTCTTGTTAGACCCCATCACATAATAATTTGAGGCGCATTACTGTCTTAGTGGCCACCTCTCTATGAAAGCCACCTGTATGTCGTAGCCGTTTATTTTGCCTCCCTCGAAAAATAAAAGTTTGTGCTTGAGAATCTGTCTAGAATGCTGCCTGTCTTTAGTGACCGCTCTTTTTGTTTTCCATGTGTTATCTTTACAAGCAGGTTTGACTGTATATTAATTGCTCAAGTGTTAATATCTGTATATACTTAAGACTATGTTGTGATAAAAAATATTGAAAACTATGACAAAAAAGGAACTTCTTTATCAAAAGCTGTTTTGTTTGTAGATTCTTGATTCTGTGTTTAACACAGGTTGTTGGACAACATGCTGAGAAAGGCTGCACAGCAGTTCATTTATCCACGCAAGATGGCTACACCTCCATAATCGAGACATTAATTTCTCATGGCGCCGATCTCAACATCCAGTCCATAGACGGACAGACCTGTCTTCACGAAGCCATCAGACTTTCAGGTCGGGAGGACAGCAAAGTTGAAGCAACGCCAGCACTCCAACAGGTAAGATGATGAACTCTAGAACGCACTGTAGTGTCCTACACTAACCGAATTGCTTACTTACAATTATGTGGAATCATACCATTCACACATAAGTGAGCGTAACCATTTAACAATGAATGAGTCTTTAAAAGAAAATTACAAAAATGGAGCATATTGCCATAAAAAAAGATGAACATTTGCTTCTCGTAGAGTAGATTAATTTTTTTAAAGGTTCTTATTTCTGAAAATGCAATGGGATTCATTATTCTGAAAAAAAAGGAGTCCATTATTACAAAAACAGACAAAGAATTCTGTATCACAGCATTGAAAATTTGAAATAACGAACCTTATTTTGTCTGACAAACCTTAGAAGTAATGATAATTATTTCATTTTCGGAATCATAAACTTAAACGAACCATCAGAAAAAACACAACAAGTGTTCGGAATTAATGATAATGATAATGATAATAGCCTAATAGTCCACTCCAAATTTTATTAAACCGAAACGGAATTTCTTTTTGCCCAATTGATCGTGAGCCCGGCAGCCACTAAACAGCGCCATATCGACGTTGCTCAATCCCTTATTGTTAAACGCCAAACAAGGTAGCAACAACTCCCATCTTTATGATCCTGTGGATAAATCTTCAGAAACACAAGGGCCTCCCAAAGTTTAAAACATCGTTTCTATTGATAATTTGTCTAGATCTCAGAACAGTTCTATCAGAATGAATTGCCTCCCAAGAAGGCCCTGGTGTTCTATTTATTGGACAACGGGGCAAAGCCAAACATCAAGGATAACCAAGGCAACCTACCAGTCCACTATGCCAAGGATGAAATCATTCGCCAGATGATTTTCTCAAGGTGGGGAAGCATTAAATTAACATGGGAATTTGGAACAAATATAGAAACGGTGCAATATTCAAGTTGTCTTATCACTCGACTTACAATGCCATAAGTAGTGATTTCTTTAGATCCTCTGTACGGCATGTATTTCCTTGAGCAAGGCATTCTTAAAATTTTGTGTATCTACAATGCTCCTCTTAATTCACCCAGGTAGTAGTGACACCTCACTTATTGAGTATCATCACCTTCAGGATCACGAGCAATATAAGTTTGAATCTCATTTTGATAATTAAAACAGCGACCAATGCATCGACCAGTGGCAGTGCGCAGTGCATAGAAGTACGGTGTGTGCAATCTCTACGAGGAGGATTCTATTTTTAGCACTAGTCTAGTCTAGATCAACTAGGTCTAGGCCTAGATCTAGATCTATTTTGGATATATTTATGGACAATTTTACGTACCCTTTTTTGGTGTTCTTGCTGTCAGCAAGTCTTGCATCTAATCATCAAGAAGTTGAAATCTTGGGAGAGTTTCGTCAGCCATGTTTGCCATATTTGCCGTAACGGTGCGCTGTGCTAAAAATACCGACCAATTCTTCGCACAGGTACGGTATCTCCGATCGGTCAAACCATTTTTTAACGTGTCAACCTATGGGTATTTCACCATGGCTGAACTATTTTTCCGATAGCTGGAAGTTTACCGGGCAATTTTACAGGAATAGTTTAAATAAATGACTGCTCTTTCGACTAATCAGATAGCTGGATTTCTTAAGTGAGGTATATAATTCTTTTTAAGAGGGCAAACAAAGAGGAGTAATGCATGAAGTGGGACTTCTCCATGGGTAAAGGATCTGTGGATAATTGATCAAATTCCTTTTGCTTGCCCAATTATATCCTGAAGATTAAAATAATAATTGATGATAATATCACTTTTTCTTTGTTGTCTTTTGCATATATTCTCAGGTCTCCTGCCGTGGACATGATCAGAGCTTGTCGAGGTAACACTCTCTGATTAATAGATGATTCATAAGTTTTTCAGCTTTTAATTGACATGGATGCATTATGAGAACAAGAACAGAACAAGAAGAGTTTAGGGGAATTGCCAAGTTTATTTCAGAAGTAAAAACTTCAGATTTAAGAGAGAGAAATGATTGACATGGTGATCAATTGTATTGGGCACCTAAATGTCCATAATGCCTAGGGTGATTTTATTTTGGAGCCACGTAAGAGAAAGTTAAGTGATGGTGAAGATGAAAAATGAAACATTCTCATTTTTTTCATTTCATGTTGGAGGAACAGAAAAAGTACAAATATTCCCTGAAAAGTATTGCTCTGCAAACTGCCCTCATATTTGAAATATGACGAGAAATACCAAGCTTTCTCGGAATATAAGCTTGCATTGTGCAGTTCCTTATACCCATACTCAGATTGAGTGATTTGCTTTATATTCTGATCATTTCAAAACCTACATCGATTCTCATGTAAAACCTTTCTCCATGGATTCTGGATAGTTTCTTTTACTGGACAGGTACTTAACTTCACCTGTAAATCATCATCATTATCACTCTCTTCTTGATTAATTTTTATCTGCAGCTGATGAGTCGGCACCATTAGTGGTTGACGCCGTCTCTGCTCAGGTTGGATGTGGTGGCAAAGAGCTCAATTTGGAACACTATGGCATTTCAATGTCTATCCCACCTGGGGCTGTCGAACACGATGAATCTTGCAATATCACTCTTAGCCTTATGAGAGACCTCACCAGTGTTGACATCCAAGATGACACATCAGTGGCAGCCTACGGGATCAGATGTGACCCTCCAAACATGGTCTTCCACCAACCTGTTAAGATCAGGATACCACATTCCACTTTGGTCACCCATCCTGAACAAGTGATACCAGACATCGTCTCACATGTTCGGGATGCAAGAAAGGGTAGGTTATTTGGTTTATCAAAAGATCCGTTGTTTCAACGTTTTTATTGAAATCTTATTTCCAAAACTAAACTACCTTAAACCGTTCTTTTCCTCCTGCTTACCCAATGTGAATGTGAGTGAAACTTTACAAAGAATCATGTCAATGTTAAAGCTAAACTTTAGTACTAATGCGATTGCATTGGAAAGGAAAAGGTGTGGAAAGGATCAGAAACAGTTGATCATGTAGCATGTAAGTATTGGTGTGCACTGCAAGGGTCTGGAGTCATCAAAATCATGATAAATTTGACATAGTCTTGGTAAAGTAACAAGCACTGTACACAGAAAGCTATATATGGGACAACACACATGGCGTCGGGGTTGGTACTACCTTGTCTTTCTATGCTCATTACTCAGCCAGTATACATTTTCTTCCAAAATTGTTTGGCACATGTTATTTATTTGTAATCTTGAACATTCAGTGTAAGTTTCGTTTGATTCTGTGAAAATAAATTTTCTTTTTTTTACCAGTACTGGAGTTTCTCTTTAAAGTGAACCAGTTGAGTTTTCAAAGTTTATGCTTTCAAAAAAGTGGTCTTGTACTATCTAATTGTGTCCAAAATCAGGTTTAAATAAGGATGTTATTTAAATTGAACATGATCTTAGACTAAGAGTTGAATAACGGTAACTGAATGAGTAGAATACGGACCAAAATGACTTTTGAAAACTCATTCTAATTTTAAGTATTCATGGACTTAAGCGGGACATAAGGGGTTATTGATATCTCATATTGACAATTCATATATGATGACTGTTGGAAGGATGACCTTAAAATGGCTACCAAACCTATTAAGTAATAAGTTATTGTTGAATATTCGAAAGACCAAATGCGTTTTTTTTCTATCAAAGAGTAAAAAGCTTCCAGATAGAATTACTTTTCTTAATATTGGAGGCCACGATGTTGCGCTCAGTGAAAATGTTTAGTTCTTAGGGTTAACTATGGATGAGCATTTATCTTGGAAAATTCATTTAGATGACATTTAGACAACAAAGTTGTCCCGAAATGCAATGCAGGTGCCATTTTTAGATTAAAATTTATTTTACCCGAAAGAGTGCTGATAACATTATATGATAGTATTATTCTTCCTTATTTGACATATTGTAAAGTTTCTTGGGGAAATACGTTTAAGTCATATCTTGATAAGTTAAGAGTATTGCAGAAGAAGGCAATAAGGCTTATTACTAATTCCAATTATAGACATTCAAGTTCTCCTTTGTTCCTTCGACTAAGAATGTTACCACTAAGTGGACTTGTGTTGTTCAATTGGGTATTGTTTATGTTTTAACTTCAGTCTATGCCTAAGGAATGTACGTTAAAATATTTATTCCATCAGAACTCGCAAATTCATGAGCATAATACACGTCAAATGGGTTTTATTCATCAGCCTTTTGCAAGAACAAACGTCACTCTGACCTCTTTCCATATCTCTTGCATCAAAGAATGGGACAGTTTGCCCGATGATATAAAAGATAGTACAACTCGACTGACATAATTTGTCTTTGTATCTTAATAATTTCACATTCTCAAATGACTTTTGACCACTAAGGATCTACTCAGCGGTGTCTTTTATGTGTGTGTGTGTGCGTGTGTGTGGGTAGTTGTGTGTTCTATATTTTGTAGCTTAGTATTTCCATCCATTGTATATATATATGTTACATTTAAAAAAAAAATGTATGTATTTTGTTGACTATAGGGCCCCGCTCACAAGCTTAGTTTCTAAAGGGAGCTACAACCATTCATTTTATGATGTAATCAAGTTAATACATGTTAATACCAGGCTATTTTTTAAGTTAAAGATTATATCATCTTTTGTGTGTTTTTTAATAAAATGAACTTGAACTTAAACTTGAGTATGTAAAAAATATCATCCAAAACGTACGATTTAAAGAGAAAGTTGAGTTCTAGTTAAAATGAGAGTTTATTTGTGAATTTTCTCATTCTTCATATGTCATTGTGGAAAAATACCATAGTAGAAAAGTCTCCTGAAAGGGATCGCTATTGAAATCCTTTTTTAATTAAAATTGTTTCCATAAATAGCTATAAAGTTTTGTCAAACATTTGTGTTTAGTTCCGTGTACACATTGCTGCGTGTTGTGCATATGATCTTATGGGAAATTGTGTCAGTTATTTTTCATGTAAATCATTAAAAACATCAAAAGGCACATCGGTTTTTATTAACATCATAAAATACATTTCCAGTTGCTTTTAGACAGATTCTTTCACAATGTAATTGCATGACAAGTACTTAACCTTATCTTTTAAGTCATCATCCTTTCAAACAGGAATTTCTTTTCCATAACAGGCCTTCTATATCTTGCTTTATGTTGCTCAATTGCTTATTAAAGAATGTATGGAATTGTGGGTCTAATCATAGGTTTACCAAGCGTTTCGAGGACAAAATCATCTGCTGCACCTGACAAATGGCCGAAATGCAAAGTCCTTAAGAGACATCTTGAGTTGTACATCGACCACTGTGCCGAGTGGTGGGTTCTTATCCCTCTTGAGCAACAGATCATCCAGCTTCAATTCATGTGTACCCCATACGTACCGGACAAGATTGAACGAGGCAAAAAATTTGATGTTCATCTTCACCTGAATGCAGATATCCCGGGCATAGAAACGGTCAGTTATAAACAGTTCTGTTCAACTTGGTTCACCTTTATTCTCTCTTAATTCCTTTAGATCTTTTCCCAGGGAGCATGCTCATATATACGGGTCACATGTACCTTGGGTTCCAATATGGATCCCACATGCGTCTGCCCATATGGACTCCATATTGCACCCAAGATACATCCCAGGTGGCCCATTCGTCCCAGGGCTACTCTGATGTGGGAAGTTGAGGGCATAATATAGTTATAATGACTGCTTTGAGAGGCATAGTTGTGTTTATTGCTCAAGGGGAGGTTACATCGTGCCATCCCCCGAGGCGTGCCGAGGGGGGATCGCATGATGTAACCTCCCCGAGAGCCAAAAAACAACTATGCCTCGAATATTAAAGCAGTCATTATAACTTTTATATACTGAAAACAGGGTCATGGAATACCATTTTGTGCGACTTACTGGTCAATCATGGTAATCAAGTTTGTTTACGCTATCGAGGTTCTATGTTGATAAACTTTTACTGGGTAGCTTAGTTGTCCTTTGAGATTACACGCACAGATCTGTATCCCTATGGCGTGTCTATGCATTGCGCGATCATACCATTGGTCAAAGTAATATAATTCATTCATATTCAGTCATATGAAAGAGCAGGTTTATCTCTATATTTCCAAAGAAGCGTCATCTCGTCATTGCATGTAGATCTAGGCCTAGCTACAATCGCGATTGCCGGTCGCCTGCGCTGCGCAATGCAATTGAATAACCTAAACCATCGCACAAATGTGAGGTGTCCGCGCTCGCACAAAGACAGTTTTAACACGTAAACCAATGGAAATCGCAGGAGGATGAGGATAAGGATGAGGGTACACATTTATAACTATTCTCTGTGTGATATTGCTATTCCCTGTGCGTGGGGCATGGCTTGAAATCACGACTCCAAATTTCGACCAGTCAGATGGCTAGATTTCTAAAGTGAGGTATACAAATGGGCATCAAAGGAGTGGGGGTTCCAATATGACCCCCTCTTGGGAATGCCCATTATGTGCCTCATATAATATCACTGAAGATTCACATGGCGCCTATATGGGCAACCCCATTTTGCCAATATGATCATTTTGTCATCTTCTTGTAATGTTCAAAGGGCTATATAGCTTGTCACTAATGCCTGGATTACATTTGTGCTGCGATTATAGTCCACGCGGAGCCCGCTTCCTGCCCGTATCCCTTTTTCCGAATGAGGCAGGAGGCGGCCGTGAGATTTTCGTACGGATTCACGGGCTCCGCGGCCTCTACGAATTTGTTTGGCAGAAAGTTATACAAATTAAAAAAAATCGTAAGCCCGTAGTCCGTAGACATGTCGTAGGTGTCATTGCGCAATGCCCGCACGGACATCGCGCGGATGACTCGCGTTGATCATGCAGCAAACTCACGATTTGTCCGTGAACATGGAGGCCCCAAAATGCTTCAAAACGGCACGGTGGCTGCACGGTCACCACCGCTCCTTCTCCGCGCAACCTTTGCACGGAAGCTGCACGGGCTCCAATACCTCCAATATTTCGTACAGTCTCCGAGCAGCCTCTGTTCGGATCGATTTGCCCCGGCCCGGCCTTCTCGCAAGGACCAATACAAGAAATGGAACGATGCAGGATGTGACTCGATCTAGCTCCTACACTCGTCGCTTCCAGACTTTTGGAAATAGCCTGAAACAATTGTTAGCATAGCAAATGTTGGCCTATCACTTTCGGTCTGTGCCTGATTTTTATTGCACAGCTCGAGACTCCTCTATTGTTGTTCTTATGTATTCAGTAATGATAGTTATTTTATATTTTAACTTATGTTACTTATTTATGTATTCGTTAATGCCTTTTTATAGTGTACGCAAGACTGCTGTCAGTCTTCGGGCTGTGTGATCTTGGTTTTTGATGTGATTTGCTTTGATTCAATAAATTCTCTATATATCATGTATTAGACTTCTCCAAAGCCTTTGACCGTGTACCCCATAACCGCCTCCTTCATAAGCTCCATCATTATGGGATCCATGACAACCTTATCAGATGGATCAGGGTGTTCCTTACTGAAAGGTTACAACGTGTTGTTGTAGATGGAGAGTCATCTGAATGGGTTTCAGTCTCCTCTGGGGTACCGCAGGGCACAGTTCTCGGTATATCCTTCATCAATGACATAGTAGATGGGATCTCTTCCAAAATCCGACTCTATACCGTCCGATCACTGATGTCTCTGATAGCCAAGCCCTACAACAAGATCTCAAAAGGCTGCATTCATGGGCTAACACATGGCAGATGAAATTCAACGCCGAGAAATGCTACCACATCACATTTTCCCGTCGGAAAGCCATCACCACGACATACACGCTAGGAGAAACTCCTCTTGCGTTGGTAACAGATCTCCGGTATCTAGGGCTGACTTTTTCATCCAACTTGTCCTGGCAAGGCCACTTGAACAACATCACATCTCGAGCCAATCGGATGCTGGGACTAGTCAGCAGAAATCTCCGCAAAACCTCACAAAAGATCCGCCAACAAGCCTACTTCTCCCTTGTTAAACCCCATCTGGAATACTGTTGCTCGGTCTGGAACCCTTACACAAACAAGCATATATCTTAAATCGAGGCAGTACAAAGGCGAGCAGCAAGATTCACCCTCCATGGATATCGTCCAATGGTCAGGGTCTCGGCCATGATTCAACATCTGAAATGGGAGAGCCTGGAGAGGAGAAGAAATGCCGCAAGCCTCCACCTCATGTACAAGATCCAAAACAACATAGTAGTCTAGCCATCAATGCACACCATTACACAGCACCCATGATTGCCAGCAACACACGACAGTATCACTCAAAGAAGTTGCTGGCTATCCCATCCCGCACGCAAGTCTACCAGAACTCATTTTTTCCCTCGGACAGTAACTATGTGGAATGCACTTTCGAAGATCACCCTTGACGCTACTTCACTGGAGGGCTTCAAGGGAGCGCTTCCACCCAGCATCTAGACCAAGAACTAGATATCTTATTCCTCAGCACTAAATCCTGACTTATGGATCCTGCTGAGTATCGTCGTAGAAGTAGAAGTAGAAGATTGTAGATATTACATAATATTAGATATAACTATAGTAGAAACTGACATAGAAATTGTTGTATCAATGGTTACTGTTGTCCATTTGAAGAACAATGTGCGAACAGGTTTAGCACACATATCCACAACTTTACATCGAGGCACAACAACGATGAATATTCAAGTTACATTGAAGATAGCTCAACAGATAATCTACAGATACTGAAAGTCCAATTTGAGATAAACAGATACATTTAAGCTGTGTTGTGAATTGTTCTATGGAATTTAATTTCCGCAGATAAGGAGGAATTGATTCCAGAGAACGGGTGCAGCTTTGGCTAAAGATCTGTCTCCATAGGTATCTCGGTCCTAAAAGGGTTAATAAATAGGATACAGTCTGTGTTCTGTTTCTGTTTCTTTGAAATAGGAGGTACAACAGGAGGAGAAGCAGATGTTATACCACAAGGCACATCGCTCCTTTCCGATCTCTATCGAAGCTAAATCGGGTGACATTTCAGTGACTTGTGATGGTGAAGGCAAGATGAGCAACACTAAGGTATGACGTAACACAATTGACCCTGATGCAAATATGATGTTCGACAATAGATGGCGATATTCCTCCCCACTGCACAGGTCAGCACATGGGCATATACGATACCGGGGAAGACGATAAGACAAGGTTACTTCCTGCTTCCATAGTTAATGTAAAGCAGTGTCAACTAATTCCTTATTTTACTAAACTACTGTTTAGGTTTCATTAACTTTCCCGATGATTTGATGATATCTATGTTGGCACCATCATAATCCGTTACTAATAGTTTATTGGTTTTTGGAAGGGCCTTGCCCCCCCCCCCCCC
>BEXV01000632.1:12895-35770 GCA_003118195.1 Hemicentrotus pulcherrimus | reverse complement strand
CCCCCCCCCCCCCAAATTTTGTTGTGTGTTACTGCAGTGCAACCTATGTATAAAGACTGTTCAAGGGAGAATAGAAAATCGATCTTATAGGCAGATTATCTTTACAGACAGTTTTCAATAGGAAAACAATTTCAAGGGAAACACAAGATAATCTCTTCATAGGCAGGCCGTCTCTCTGTTTGCCAAATCAGATTTGTATAATTTTCAGGGCTGTGGAAGAGCTCTCCGGCAGTGACCTTCCCGACATCGATGTCATCTCGATAGCTGAGATGATGACGGTGAACCAGTTCTATGATTTGGGAGTGGCTCTTGGTTTCACCATACAACAGTTGGATGTCATAGAATATAGGAGGTTCAGAGACAGACAGCAGGCCATCTATGACATGTTGGTGACGTGGAGGAAGAGACAGGCCTCCGGCCAAGAAGCGAAGGAAACATTTGTCTCTCTCATGAAATCTTTGGACTCGCAACCCGATGAGACAGAGATATCAGGTTAGTTGAATGGCACTTGCTCTTGCAAGAATCGCTCTGCGGTAATTTCCTATAATGATATGAGGGACTGCAAACTTGAGATTGATTCGAGGACTTGCGATTGATCCATATAATTATATTGCATTCGCAACTCTTAGACTGAGTCATGAATAATAATAATGCTGGGGTTCTGTAAATAAAATCAGTAAGGGGCAATGCCCGCTTAATATCTTTTGAATCGGGAACGATGTTTCGTTATAAGTAAGGTCTCATCAGACCTTCACGCAAGGGTGATTATTACAGGTTGAGGTAGAAGAATGTTCTTTTAAATGGGTTTATATCTTTCTTTCCTACTTTTTGGAGTTATTCCCAGCAGTGTATAACAAATAAATGAATCTATTGCAACTTATTATAATGTTGTGTTTTTTGTCTCCTTCCCCGGCCATGTGTCGTCATTATCTACCACTTGGTCGACATGTATAATTACCAGCTACAACTGGGTAAGTGTATTTATATGATAAAGAGCCCTATGTCTACAATCATAAGTATTTGACTTGAGATTGAACAAGAAATATTGTATCACTGACGTGGTCACAATTGTTTTTTTTTTGGGTATTCTGAAAATTCCAATCAAACTTTGAACAAGAACAATTTCATTCCACAAGAATAGATTGCATTCTCACTCTTATTATTGGAAAAACAGATTTTTCCATGCGAACATGCATAAATGGTGTTATTTATTAGGTTGCAGACATGGAACCTGTATGCAACTAATTACACAACTAAGGATGTGTTTAAGCGCTTTCGGAAACGAGCCGTATCGGACCAACCCATGCGGCATGCCGCTCCATTGCACGTACCGTGCCAGGTGGTTCGTTTTGAGAATGTATTTGGCGCACCATTTCGAATAACTACTGAGCCGCCGACCCGCCCCCCAAAAACAGTTTGGTATGATGATCGACACAGATGCCATGAGATTTTACATGTTAAGTTGAATAGCAGTGAAATTCCATGTACGTGAACAAATATGCATAGACAGACAATACTTGCAACGTCCTTAATAAGGGCTTTTTACTCGGAATCATTAGGTTATGGCGTCCGATTGCCATGGGGGGTCGCTTAAACGATCATGATACGAAAGTGGAAGATGGTGCGACCTTTCGTAGATTTGCTGTAGGGTTCTCACTATTTGTGTTTGGTAATTTGGATTACACTATTTTTTTAGATGAGAGAGGTTTATTTCACAAACATTAACACCTACTTATTATGAATTCGCTGTTACAAAAGGTCGGGTAACGCGACCACCCGACCCGAAGCAAATACCCAATGATTCGAAGTAAGCCGTAGTAACTGGTCCACTTTTCTATCAATCACAGTGAGGTTCCCGACAAGATACTGCTTGCGCTTGCCAGTCGGATCAAAGCAGAGCAGTTCTTCGTGATTGGCAAGAAGTTGGGATTCAACCTCACGGAGCTAGAACACATACAGCATCGAACGTGTGCAAACAGTAAGGATGCCAACATCCAGATGCTGTCTAGTTGGAAAGCATCCCAACCTTCGGGACCAGAAGCTATAGAGGTGATGAAACGCGTTTGGGAGTCCATCCAAACAGCATCAACACCAGAGAAATCCGAGGGTAGGCCTGTCCTCTGACATAGTTTTCTCTCTTTCTTCTTCTTCTTGTTCTACTTCTGTTAATCTTCAGGGGCTATGCAGCCTATCCCAAAGATTTGTAGAAAGATTACCAGTTTTCAATCAATTCAAATTTCAATTTGTTGAGACACTTAAAAGGCTTCCACTGACATAAAAGGCGACAGTTTGCAGAATACCATTCCTAATACCTCAATCCCACCAACGAGACCAAAACCAGGCCCAACATATATATATATATACATTTATATATTACCATGATAAAAATAGGTAATTTTTATACCGCAGCTACTATTTGAATATTTTCTACTGCGCTTAATACAAAGTATGATATTATTACCCCGGCTGTAGCTGAGCCGCAATAGTAAAGCACTAAAGCTTTCAATGAATCTCTTCCTACAGGGTTCCCATTTACTTATCTTGGGTGGAGGGTGGCAAATGTAGATTATTGAGTGGATAAAGTACATTAGTGCCGCAGCGGGACTTGAACCGTGAGATCCAAATTAAAGTCCGGTGACGTTTTCACTATACCACGACGACGACTCTACTAGATCAGCATTATGATCACCAATTATAAATATATCTTTAGTTGTAGATGGGGGAAGTTCGCCTGAAAAGAAGCCGACCATGAGGAGACTTCTACCAAGCAAAAGAACGGATGTGGACTATGTGGAAATCATCAGGACTACAGATTCAGGCAAGTAATATCTTCTTCATTATCGAACAATGTTTTTTCTATTCTTTGACTTAATTTGTTTAATCATCTTGCTTCGGGAATGGTATCATTGTCTTCTTGCCAAATGATACAGTAGGTGACAAAAATAAAATATTCACATAGAAAGCACAGAAAAGTATACTCCATGAAACAATTGATTGATTAGGAACAATATTTAGTGATGCAACTGTCTCTCTCAAATAGCTATAATTCAGGGAATATGTGTACATTGATTTTTCTTTCTCTGCAGAGGAATACCGATAATTCTTTTCAGAACTACACCATTCACACTTCAACGTTTTGTGATCTGCTCATAAACTTCTTGATCTAGATCACTCCTTCTTTCCCTTCGTTCCTTTTTCATATTTCACCTCAGTTTTGGTGTACAAACACCAAAAGTATAGGCCAAAGATAGTCTCGTCGAAGTGTAGAAAATACTTACTTCCATCGTTATCTCTTTGCGTTTTTTCCCTTTTCCTTAATTCCTCTAAACACCCCATACACGGATACTTTTGATGAGAGAATATGCAACACCCTTTCAGTAAGCCTGTCACATGTCGTTACCGAAAGCCCCCAATCGCAAAACGGTTCTTTAATTTTTTTTATTTACTATAGATCAGGACAATTATGTTGATGACATCAGCAAATCTGGAGGACCGCCAACTTCGGAGGAGCTTTGCAGTGTCGGTCGGGCAGTGAAGAGTTTGCCATTGGCCTGGAAATTAGGAAAAGCTCTCTGCTTGGAGGACGACGTTATCGCTGCATTCATCGAGCCACCTGATTTGACGGCACTGACCAAGGTTGCAAGACAGCTCGTTGATGATTCGTGGATTGGTTTAGATGGGAAGGAAAGGAGCAAGAAAATGGCCGAGCTTCTCCTGGAATACAATATACAGGACAACCAAACAGGTTTGCCTTGAATGTGTGAGTGCGTGTGTGTGTGGGTTGATGTGTTGGTGCGTGGGTGGTTGGGTATTGAGGAGACTCAACCACTTTGACGACCGCTTTGACGACCACATTGAAGACCACTTGCAAGAAGGAGGATGTCCTTGGTTCAAGAACTTTATTAATTGTTTAAAGAGAAGGTTCATGGATTAAAAAAACTAACTTGGCATGTCGAGTCATCTGCAATAAAAGTAATCCATTATTTTAAAAAGAAAAGCTCTCTACATGTTGATAAACCCATTTCAAATCTTTTCTACAAATCCATTTTTCTTTTCAACTGTGTTGTTTGGTTTGGGGCATGTAGGAAGGATGACTTTAGAAAAATTGAGAATGTAGTCAAGAGGGTAACCAAATTAACAGGAATTAGTCGACACCTGGCAGAAGAATACAAGGCACGAATCCTCCAAAAAGCTAAACAGATCATTGCAAATAAGAATCTCAATCTAAATTACTTATATTAATTATTACGATCAGGAAGGAGAATGCGCTCATTGAAATATCGGACAGGCCGATATTTGGGCTCATATGTTCCATACTCCGTTCGTTTGTACAACCAAATGGAGTGAAGAGCATGTGAGCTCAAGTATCGGTTTGGCGTGGTTTTCCTTCTTTCCCACTGATTTTCTATCTTTTTCATCATTTACAATGCGTAATACTAGAACATCAATACATTTCTATTATGTCTACTTTATATTTCGATGGTTCTGTTATGATTACAAACACAACTATTTAGTTTCTCATTTATTCATGTATTAAGTTTTTGAACAATACGTGACCAAAACAAATGTCAATGTATTCTTGTGAATTTGGATGAATAAAAGAACTGAATTAAATTGAATCGAATTATTATAGTTTTTATTTAATGATTATTTCTAGATGACTCTCTTGAAGAACTCTACAAACGGATGGGCTCCATGTCAGACTTGCTTCAGCTTGCCTCTTGCCTGCACTTTGACGCTTCTGACATCATGCATGCGATGTGTAAGACCGTCACCCTGCCCCCGTACGTTGTACATCCGGTTGTTATGCACATGCTCAGAGAATGGCTTAGGAGAGGAGGGACCCGAGGGAGACTCTTAGAGATTGTCCAAGCTTTCCGTTTCAACGATGCGGTAGAAAGCATAGCTGCAAGTAATGATTGTTTTTGTTATTTCCTTATAAATCAATGTAAGAAAGGAATGCAATATTTGCGACTCTTCGTATATCACAATTATCTCTCCCCCCCCCAAAAAAAGTAAATGAAACCTTCAGAACAGAATGGCTTTGTGTTGGCTTACCAAAATTGTAGATTGACTTCATGATGTTGGATAAAGATACCCAGCAAAGTTAAACTCCTACCCCTGATTTTAGCTTTTGAACACCCTTTTACCCCTCACATTTTTAAAAATCTTTTCACTTTTTAATCATAACAGCCATAAAAGTTGATCCAGGCTTCGTAGAGTTCCTCTCGAGCAGCATCCTAGATCACAGAGAAGGAGTAGTGGAGCTGCGTGAACTCGATATCCGGATTTCAATCCCTGCCGGGGCGTTACGCAGGGGAATGAGGTCTGTGGTCACTATCAGAGTACCTAGAGAGGGCGCTGCTCGGATTCCTCTCAGGGACGGTGAGGTGTTGATCACTCCCGTCGTGGAGTGTTCTCTAACTCAAGAACTGCTCGAACCTGCTACGGTAGTGCTTCCACATTGCGTCGGTCCTAAGCAATGCAGGGATGGCTCAGGGATGATCCTCTACACCAAAACAAGACTAGGTATTAAACCTGTCTTGATATACATTATGTAATGGCTGAATTATTCACCTTTTCATCTTCTTAATGACAATTCTGGTAGTTTTACAAAACCCCTGAATGACAACACACATCTATTCCTTCATCAAGAAATAAAAAAATGGCGACGTGGCGACAGGTACGAGATCAGATATAAATCAAGTGACTTGAACTGCAAATACTCTTTAAGTGTTATTTCTTTAGTCCTTTCATACATTCAGTGGTTGCGGAAGCGAGTGCATGCGTGCTAGTCCATGTTATTCTTACACGGTTTACTTTTGTGAGAGCCCACTGAGAGATCGTTGATGAATGATTGTCGAGAGCGTGGACCGGGTTTTGAGAGACTGCAAGGCAGAACGCTACCCCGGCAGAGCCCGGTTACGCCACAATATTTTAATCGAATTTCGCTCAAACTTTCACAGGTCTGTGTCTCTTATTTTTCTGCTGCTATTATTACCGACATGATTGCAAAGTGGACTACACATTTCATTTCCTTAAAATATTCTAACATGACATATTTCAAGATTTAATGTAGCAATAAGCTCTATTTTATTCATCAAGGAACGTTCAGTCGCAGGCGGTTGCTTCCGCATTCATCAAAAGGTTTCCACGTCTCCAAGGACACGGTTGTTTTCCCTACAAACCATCTCCAGCTCTTTGCCTTGTCTTCCACTAACGTCCAAGGGGTTCAGTTCAGATGTGTAACCTTCCAGCCTCTTTTCATGCCCTCTTCCCGGAAAGTCACACTACGTGTTTACGTCACTCATCCCTATAGAAGACCTATAAAGGTATGATTGATTTTGAAGTTCTTATTTGATTTTTAGTTTATTTGGTTTATTTACCAACAGTAATACAGCAATACAATGATATTAACTATTCAAAAAGAGAAACTATTTGTTGGTAAAAAGGGGACAGATAATCGCACTAGTACTAGTCGAGCCTAAGTCCTTACAGCTAAACAAAGTATTTTAGTACATGTAAAGTTTATTTAAAAAAATTACTATTACTATCGATACTTTGAGAAAAATTTAAATAATAAGCGAAATCCTACAAAATGGAAACTCATACGAATTTGTAAAGATTTTATTTCTTTTATACAGACAAGTTGTATGGATTTATAATTCATTATTTGTTCAATAAATATATTGTCATATTTTACTCGGATTAGAGTTGGAGGGCCGACCTCAGACCAAGATGCACAGCTTGATAAACACATTATAACTATTTTGAGCCACTTTCTCTCGTATTATTCCGTTCAATTTGAGCTTTGATGTTTTATTTAAGGATATTGAGAGAGCCGAAGAAGAGTTGTCAGAACCCTTCAGCACTGTGACGAATGCAACCAAGTTTTCTGTAGAATCAACGACAACAGATCTTTTGATTTCCTTCAGTGATGGTTTCATACAGAAACAGAAAGCGGTGAGTCAATTTTTTAAGTAAGCTGATATTTATGTATAATTTTCCTTGTTCCATTTACTATTTTTCAATTTATAGATTAACGTATCATTCATCTAATGCTTGATTTGGTATATGAATGATTTCAGAACGTAGGGCGTCTTGGCTAAAGCCAGGCCATTAATAGTACTTTAAGGTGCCCGTAGCATCATCTGGGTTAGAAATCAGCATGATACCAATGTAGCTATAATTATTTGCTGGAACGAAAGTTAATGTTTAATTTGTTATATTTTATTTTTTTTTTCTTCATAAAATTAAGATTACTCTAGTGCTTGATGCAACAAAACTCTACTAAACTGATGCCATTTTGTCAAAAGTCAAAATATCTTTGCTTTTTAAGAAATTCTATCCCGGACTTTAGCCAAAAGCTAAATTTGTAAGGTTTAAATCATTCAAAGAATCTCGTGCTGTCAGGTACTTATTGCCTACTCTTAGGTGGAGAGAGACCCATGTAAGTGAAATGCATTTTCTTTAAGTATTTGGCTAGATTTATTAAATTCACATCAATGGGAGGACAAGCTAATATATAACACAGTGCACCTGCCTTTAACTTTTTATTTCCTTCCCCTTCACACTCTCTGCGGGTGGAAGGGAGCAGTGTCCTGAGCTTCGAGCTCGATTTCTTGCCCTTTGTTATCATAAATGTATGTGACGTTTGCCCCTCTCCCTCTTTAGATTATCCTAAACTGCCACTAAATTTTGTACCCTTTCCACATCACCCTGTAAGATTGCGATTGGCAAGCTACTGGCGGAGGAGAGCAGTGTCCTGAGCTTCGAGCTCGAGTTCTCGCCATTTGAGGATGGAGAGAAGACTTTCAATCTTTCAATCCAACAGGGGACGTCGACACTCGTAGAACAGAACCTCACTACTTCAATAGAAGGTAAGTACCCATATGCAGTGATGTAGTTAGATACACGGGGAGGCAGGGGTAGGGGGACATGACGAACCCCCAATCAAATGGATAAGTAAATAAACGAAAAAGTGAGAATATAAAGGGAAAGGAGAATGGGAAAATGATGAGAAAAGGTAAGGCGGAGACCGAGACCTCCCCCCTAGTCAGTAGCCTAATTAATTACTATTTGATTTTCCGATTAAGACCGGTTTTAGCATTTATAATCACCGGCTATTTTCTTGTATTTCATCATGCACCTTAAAACTGTTTTTTCAATGATATTGGTTCATTTCCTATACATTTGATTTATCTTAGAAAGTTTAAGGGAGGACGAGGAGAATGATTGTCACCAACTTTTCCTATCATTTGTGTTGTTCCCATTGTTTTCCCAGTCTTTCCTGTAGTACGATGTTTTAAAATTAAAATTTTAACTGTATGAATGAAAAAAAATCCCCAATATTTTCATATTGAATTGAACATATCCAAATTATTACTTTTTTTTCTTCAATGTCTTTTTCTCCACAAATTCTATTAACAACAGTTGAACCGGATTATGGTGTTGACGGCACTGACGCGTAAGTAAAACCCAATTTACTCTTCCATATTGAATGTTTGATGCGATTACACATTCTTATCAGGGCAAAGCATATTACAAGGAATTATCCTACCTGGAGCCCATTTACCTCACCTGGGTAGATTGTGGCAAATATGGATTAGTGTCTTGCCAAAGGATATTAGTACTGTTGCAAGGATTTGAACCCTGAGCCATGCGAATCTGCAGTCTGATCCACTTGACTACAATACCAACAAAACGGTTATCACATTTCCATGTTCCTTCTAGGACCAACAATTTCAAAATAGGGGATACGTCTTGTGAGTTGTGTACTAAGGGTCTGCCACTTTGGTTTCAAAAGGGGCTGCCCAAGCTGATTTTGCCCCCATCCTAAAGGCTCATTCAGATACGTAGCAGTAATCTGTAGCATTTAATTTTATTCTTCAAACGGTAACAGCTGTAACAAAGGCCATAAGTGTATTCATTGAGGCCGGTGTTATGAGACACAGAAATATGAAACAAATTACACTTAACTCATAATAAAAAAAAGCTGTAGTTTACCGGGTCAAATTGGAAAGGGGCATAAGGCTTCATATCTGAACGGGCTTAAGGTTTTCCACGTCATAACTGAATGAGGCTTAAGGTTTACCGTCTCATAACTGAACAGGCCTTAAATCTACCAGCGGATTAAGTTTCTTTTTTATTAATTATTTTTTTCTAACTTCCCCATCTTCTCTTGTTGCTCTGCAGGCAAGGGCGGCAACATTATGCTTCAGACAAGCTGCTTGAGACCTTATCCAACGTCCTGTTTACACCTAAGGACGTCCAGGGTCTTGGCTACCAGCTCGGCTTCACGCATTCAGCCGTAGAGAAGTACTTTAACAGACCAGGTTTGACCCTCAACAGTGTCCCAAAGTCGGGCTTTGACGAGATGCTCCGTGACTGGAGACGTAGGGTTAGGCCCGGGCACCAGGTGGACAGACTACGCACTGCCATGAAGGATGCCGGGTTGGGATATGCAGCCGACGACTTCCTGCATGGGCGTAAGTATCAAATTGAAGACGGAGACTGAGAATTATGATTACAATTATGATTACAATTATAATCTTTTTTTGTTCTCATTATGTAAACACTGAAAGGAATCTGTTTTGGTGAAGTACTTTGATTTATAACTATAACTTACTCGATATCCTCCTTGAAGTGTATTTCATACTGATTGGTAACACGCCTATTATGGTTTTGTTTAACGGATCAGATTTTCTATCTGAACCACCTCTTCTGGCCTGGCCAAATGCAAAGCTGCAGTTGACTTGATAGTCTGAAAAAGTATTTATTTCGAAAGATTGACCAATTGCCCTAGTGCTACAAGCATCGTGGATTAAAGTAAAGTATCATAAAGTATTATATATAACTATTTTTTTTGATTTACCCTCATTTAAGATAAGCCATCCGTGAAGTTTGAAGAAATCAGAAGAGCGATACAGGAAAAGGTCTAAAATACGTTAAGCCGCATACCCCACTGTCTGTCGACCAGCTTGGATTTGCCGTCACAGTGAACTAATTACCAAGAATTGCCATTTTGTTACTGTTTTCCTTGTCATTTGTTTGTAATAAACCAAACATGTTTCCTAGGCCATTGACTTTTCCCAACATTGGGTTAAGTTTTAATCGATTGCCGATTTTTGTGAACAGAAAACCATCAATTTGTCACGAGACAATTCCAGGATTAAATGCAGTGTACAATACTGACATTTTATTTGTGATCATATTGTTTTCTTTTTCATTAATAATAGATAGTATGCATAATTATGCTTTATGTCGTGACAAGATGTTGATATGTTTGATGTGGAATTATTGATACAAGACTATTTTGAGACTCAACATCAACATCTACTAACCAAAAGTTTAGCATTTAGATTCGTTATTTTCTGTTATTCTGTACTATTTATAGAAGAAAGTGAGCCTGGGATTACAAGTGAGTTTTAGAACTGTAGGAGTATATAATTGATAGACGTTTATAGAACCATATTCATTTTGAATGTTGAAGAAATATGTGATATTGATATAAATATAAAATTATGCTTTGTACATAATTGATTGTACTATGTACAGTTTGAATGTGTAAAACATCGTGTGATATTAAAGACATTATAGATTACGGTGAATAAAGATGAGCTTCAAGTGAGAAAAATGACATTCAAGCATATGGATGTAAAAAAAAAAATCACACTTCTACATAATTGACTTAAATGTCACAGATAATTTGACTTATCACTATTCTCAAAGATAAGATGCATGTAAATTGAAGAAAACACAAATATATATATATATACAGTGCGTCCCAGAAAAAATCGAAACCGAGAAGTATCGATGTTTTATCATAACTTAATCACAACCATAATTAATGAATGATACATATTTGGAAAGCTTAGAGTCTCGTTTTTCAGTTGGTGCTACTCAGATGATGCATATTTTACGCATGGGTGATTAAAAGCAATTTGAAGGAAGGAAACCAAAAAGACATTTGGCGGGCGGTATCTGAATTTCGAAGAAAAATTCACATTTCTAGAAAGTTGAGTTTCTCCCCTTTCATATGACACCTCAATCAGGAAAAATGAGCGAGGAATACCAAAGTTCTGTTTGTTTAAAGTAGCCCTTACATTTTCATAATTTTAATAAACGAATTCGTTTTCACTGGGTGCCTGCCGTAGCAACAAGCAGATTTGACAAAAGACTTAACTCCGTTTCGTTGACAATCAACCATGCATGAAGATTATCGTCTACGGCTGATTGTCAACGAAACGGAGTTAAGTCTTTTGTTATTTTCGTTTATTGATACGGCAGGCAGCCAGTGAAAACGAATTCGTTTTAAAAATTATGGAAATGCAAGCACTAATTTAAATAAACAGAACTTTGTCATTCCTCGCTCATTTTTTCCTGATTGAGGTGTCATTTGAAGGGGCAGAAACTCAACTTTCTGGAAATTTGAATTTTTCTTCGAAATTCAGATACCGCCCGCCAAATGTCTTTTTTGGTTTCCTTCCTTCAAATTGCTTTTAATCACTCATGCGTGACAAATGCATCATCTGATTAGCATCACATAAAAGAGGAGCCTCTAAGCTTTCCAAATATGTATCATTCATTAATTATAGTTGTGATTAAGTTATGATAGAACATCGATACTTCTCGGTTTGTTTTTTCTGGGACGCATATAACAGACATGAAATTTGTTGACAGACAACAATTCGACTATTATTTCTTAATTTATTATGTTACACAATCATATGTTTGTAGCAACGGTGAAAAGTTTAGTCTTAGATTTTACTGTCTTTCAAGACCTAGTATTTGCACTATGAAACGATATCATATCCTATTTCTATATTAGTTTGTGTATTTCTTCTTAAATATGTATACATAATTGTATATTTGTACATGTATTTTCAAGATTCTGTTTTTGGTGTCTTGATAATATGCTTCGGTAATCATGGGGTTTGGTCTTGATCAATCAAAGGAAACAATGTCATCTTTTTTCCTTCGAATCGGCCATTTTTACATTTGTTTTGCAGTACAAAAATATTACTTACTAGTGCAACTTTTCATTTCATTTTTTTTTTCATTCCCCCCAAAATACAAAACATAATAACGAAGACAATGTGAAATGTATACAAAACATAGTTTCATTTGTAATTAACAAATCTTAACAATAATTCATACATTTGAGGAAGACAAAAATTGTATTTAAAATTTATCTGCATTTATATTTTGAGGAAATGGAGAGGTCCACTGAAAAGCAGAGCTTGTATGGAAAAGAAATGAACCTAAATGTCACAATTTGATGCCAATTTAACAATTTGAATGTTTCTTTCCTAACATCATAATTAAATATCACACTCTGTACTGCAGTAGATATGGATTTGAATTTGATTTTACTCAAATGTTTAATTTAATTACGTTAATGTTACTAAATCTGTGTTGAATCACTTGCTTGTCGTGGTGGTCCCTAAATTATGTTTGAACACTGTACATGTATTACAATTATAGCGTCTAACAACTGCTGGAACAACCATAAGACTTGTCGTAGATCATGAGTCCTAATTGATTGTCAATATCCAATCATCTTTGTAATTGGGCGAGTCCAAACTATTTTGTCCGATATAAGATTCAGTATCTGATGACTATCAAGTTGATAGCCCTACTGGAACGTGAATGATTCAAAACATGAAATAGAATGACATTTTTATGTCAGTTAATGTTCACAATTCCATGATATAATTCAACAATACTTGGCAAAGTATGGATCTAGGTCTATTTAGGAAATACAGTTAACAACTAAACTATTCATATACCCGTACCAAGTTTTGTAATTTGTTAACTATGTCAAAATTTTATTTGTCCCAAGTCGTGTTTCTTGAGAATGTGACATATTAAAACTTTCATGTAAAAATATTCCACAAAGGCCCGAATTCAACTGGTCCACCTTTTATTCTTGAGTTACGAAAAACACAAAAGACATTAAAGCTAAACTTTAGTACTGGTAATGCGATTGCATTCTGAAAGAAAAGGTGTGGAAAGGATCAGAAACGGTTGATCATGTAGCATGTAAGAATTGGTGTGCACTGCAAGGGTCTGGAGTCATCAAAATCATAATAAATTTGACCGAGTCTTGGTAAAGTAACAAGCACTGTACACAGAAAGCTATACATGGAGGTACATGTATCACATTTATGAAGACTTGAAAAAAAAAAATCGAAATCAAATACCAAAATGTGTAATGTGATCGAGCATATATGGCTTAATGAATGGAATGTTTAATGTAACATTAACCCAATTTTTGATAGTGGCAGACCTTCTTTTCCCTCAATATCAGTTATAAACATTGATGATACATGATGATATCTGTAGTTTTCAATTAGCTTAATTGTTACATCCAACTATTTCTATTCTATACTATAGTCACTGTCAATTTTTTGAAGTAATAACACACTATGTTATATGAAGTATCACTGTACTAATAAGGATATATTGACTGCTTTGAGAGGCATAGTGGTTTCTATAGGGTTGTGAGTTTCCCGAGACCCTATAGAAACAACTATGCCTCGAATATTAAAAGCAGTCAATATATATTTTATGTACCGAAAAAAGGGAAAATGTTGACTCACCCATTTAGGCTTCCATCTCTTTGAAGTCATGAATATTAACACCAACAATAACTTGTGTACAGTATGAAATCCAACAAGCAAAAAAGAAACTTATACGGTAACGCGTATACGGTAGCAGCAAAATGACGCCATGGAAAAAGTGCTATGAAAAATGGATATAAACCGGTAGAGCCATGGAAAAATGACTATGAATTTTAATTAGCGGGCATGGTTAAGAACATGACTGCATTTTCAACCAATCAGAAGACAGGATTAGTAAAGAATCTTAAAATGAGGTTTATAACTGTAAATATAAACTGATTTTGTGCTTCATTATATATATATATATATATATATATATCAGAAGATTAGCATGGCATACAGTTTGAGTGTACTTTCCCCTTTCATTTTATATGTTTATTTTATGCTGGTATTGGGAACTTCTTAGTATGTGATTATTCTGCAGACAATTTATGACTTGAAGACTGTTTCTTATAACATCTTATGCAATATATTTTTTGCATATCTTGCTGCAATGATCCATATTCCACAAGTATACATTTATTCTTGGCTTTCTAATGCTTTATTTGTCATATCTTTTTATGTTTTCAAATTGTCATTGTTATGTATATTATTTGTTTAATCAAGAACAAGTGTTTTAATGGACAGCTGTATGGTGTTTTAAAAACTTTAAAATGTGATTAGTTTTTAATAGCCCCATTTTCATGTTTCATTGCGCCATAAACTATGAGTGCAATATCCAACTTTCAAATGTGTACCAAACAGGTTCGTTACTTCAAACTCATAATGAAAATATTATTAAATGAAGGGTCTTCTTCAGATAATGCATAATAGGTTTTAACAAATTAAAACAACGAGAAAAATCACGAGTTTTGGACATGCTTTCATATTTTGAGCAAACTAATTCTGAGCATAAAATGCGCGTGGCATCCACCCCAATGCTATTCTTTAGTAATTTCGCAAGAGTTTTAGCAAGGATGCATTACCCCCGATTAAAAGTATTAAAACAAATATCGTGTCTTGGCTGGTCTATACTACTGGGTTACCGCATTGGCAGAGCTCGATTTCGTCCCCTTTCCGTTCTTTTTTATCTCGAAATTAGGCAAGCCTGGGTGACCAAACGCAGGACATCTCTGGCCTAATTTTGATAATTTGTCAAGGGGGCGTGTTTAGACGCCATTTTATGCCCTGCATGATTATATTAGTATGGAAGGCCATTTGTCCCACAGCACGCGTCGTTTACTTGTTTCCTCTGCTCTTTCACCCAAATATATTTTCTACACCGACCTATACCAAATTCGCAACATCATTGGCTAAATAGTAGTAAAACATAGGCCTATTGGTTAGGGTATATGTTACATAGCTTAATGGTCGTTGGTATCTTATTTTCGAGTATGCCAGAGCGTATAAATTGCAAAAAAAAAAATCTTCATAAGTATACAAATCTGTGATACTTTGTACCGGGGACCCGAGAAGTGTCAACGAGTGAATTATTGAATTACGGACCCGTGTGTTTTTCACCATATACATGGTAAATATACCAGCCCTAGATATATACTTTGTCTGGTTCTGATATTCTTTTACTAATGTAGAACGCTGCGAGAAAGAAAAAAAAAACGTTTCTGTAAAATTCAGGTTTTCTAAATCTATTCAACACCAGCTTATACCCCCTTCACATACACAGATTTTACGGATTGCACAAATTCACGGATCTTTCACGGATCCTTACGATTTGGCCACTTTTATGACCAATTTAAGAGTTGTTACGAGATATTACGAGCTATTTACGGTTTGTTACGGATTACTACAAGTTAGTATAAATATGTCTCCAACTTACTTCCTAAGTCCTTTCATGATTTTTATATTCATAATGTTAATGTACATTCATACCCCACAAGGCACTCTATGGATTTTCATTTAACTAACCCTAAAATTGTTTTGGCACAAAAATCAGTAAGACACAATGGACCCGATGTGTGGAACTCTTTGCTTATAACATTAAAATTATGTAAAACACTTGTTTCCTTTAAAGTGAAGATGAAAGAATATTTATTGATAAAGTATGAAAATTAGATTCTGGTCATAATATACTACATGTACTTTGTTAATATAAAAATTCATTGTTTATTTATATATAAAAAAGGAAATTATTTGATAGATTGAGGAGCTTGCAAAGTGCACTCTTTACTTTCCACAGCACTCTCTTCACCCGCTCTTTCTTCCCGTCTCCTTTCCTCCTTTTGTAAGGCCGGTATCATTTCAAGCTCTGCTTACGATATCGGTCTTCTGCATTCTCCCACTTGTCCTTCTTTTCAAATACGATTAATTGTACTATTGATTATTTATATTTATTTATTTGTGAATTACTACTTGTATTATTTATCATTATATTGCTAAAATGTATTCATTGTTATTTTTGTTATTATTTATGGAAAATGCAGAAATAAAACTTGAAACTAAAACTGAAACTATTATGATACACTTACGGTATAATTCCATGATTGGTTACGAGTTGTTATGGATAACTATGATCAACTTACGTGTTAGTAACGACCTGCTAACGTGTTACGAATGTTTAAGAGTTAGTTACGGGTATTTACGAGTCCTTAAAAAATAAAAACTGAAAATGAAGTGTTCAAATTTGCAGCTTTTATACCTTCCCCTAAAACGTAAACAATACGTAAGAATACGTTTAGTATACATATCCATTCGTACAGTACTCGTAGCTACATGTAAAGTGCTCGCAATAACTCATAAACATCCGTAAAGCCATATAAACACGATCTGAATGAAATCGTAAACAACACGTAAGCACTTGTAACAATCCGTTGATAATCTGTAAATAATCCGTGAATAATCCGTAAACAAATTGTAAACTAACCGAAACAAATCGTTAACACAATTATAACGAGTCATTTACGGATTCTTGCGAGCTTTATACGGATGGTTACGTGGTGTAGCAAGCGGTTAACGATACTTAAGGATTTTAACGAGCTATTTATTAATTATTTACGGGAAAATATTCCGTGGACAAATCGTAAAAAGATTTTTGACATGTCAAACATTTTGCCTCTCCTTTCACGGATCCTTACGAGTATCTGCGAGTTGTTGCGAGTTGTGACAAGCTATTTACGGATACCAGCGAGTTATTCACAGATGCTTGCGATTGACTACGAGTTGGCAATTCATAAGGACTCGTAAGGAAAATCTGTGTATTAACGGTTAAAAGCCCTCCTAGGTTTAAGTATAGCGTACCATAATATTGCTATGCATAGTTCGGTAGAGGTGCTGTGGACAAGTGGATATGTCACCGGACTGTGAATCACAAGGTCCGTGATTCAAGTCCCTACCGCGGCACTAATGTCCTTAGTGGCAAGATATTGATCTTCATTTGCAACTCTCCACCCACGGTGTTAAATGGTTAACAGGGTCGAGGGACAATTCTAGAAGTGTCAAATTATTAAGATGACCATAAGAACACCTCAAGTTGTTCATAGAGGGTTCTTACTTTCTCCGTCAGAACGCCTTACGAGCGGAGGTTATTATGGTCTTCGTACGAACGACTCCTGGCGTCCGTATGGCGTTTGTAAGGTGCTCGTAAAGTCTACGTACACAATTTAAGCAAATTTGGAGTTTAAACGATTATAAAGCCAAGCGGGCGAAGTTTAAATCCTCACTGTGTTCATAGAGTTCGTCGAGGGTGCATCTCCTGTCGAAGAACTATGGGACCAAAGGAGAAATCTGTTAGAGGAAAGAGAGGGAAGGGGAACAAACGTAAGGAAAGAGATAAGGAGGAAGAGAAAGAGGAGGAGAGCAGCAACAACAATATCAAGCATAGGCATAAAACAGACCAAAACCTAAATTGAATCACATACAAATTATATTCCACTCAAAGAAAACAAAAGTTAACATGAATTCAATTTCGTAAACACTCCGATTGCCCTTCCATTTATCAATAGAGTTTTTTTTTTTTAATATTATCGATTCGCGCATATCGTGGAAATAAAAGAGGATGGGATTTTTTTTGGTTGTATTATAGTGGTGAGAAGACATGAGCCCCTGAACACTGGCGTACTTATGGGCGGGGGGTGGGGGTATTTTTAATCCGATACCAGTGATTTACAAACGTTGCTGAAATGACATGATTTTCTGGTATTTTTCTCCATTTGTTTGTAAATCATACCTTTTTATGCGTTTGTTGAAAAATTAAAGCTAAACTTTAGTACTGGTAATGCGATTGCATTGAAAGATAAGGTGTGGAAAGGATCAGAAACAGTTGATCATGTAGCATGTAAGTATTGGTGTGCACTGCAAGGTTCTGGAGTCATCAAAATCATAATAAATTTGACCGAGTCTTGGTAAAGTAACAAGCACTGTACACAGAAAGCTATATATGGGACAACACACAAGGTGTCGGGGGTTGGTAATACATTGATTTCCTTGTCTTTCTATGCTCATTACTCAACCAGTATACATTTTCTTCCAAAATTGTTTGGCACATATGTTATTCATTTGTAATCTTGAACATTCAGTGTAAGTTTCGTTTGATTCTGTGAAAATAAATTTTCTTTTTTTACCAGTACTGGAGTTTCTCTTTAATAATTCCCACATTAACAGCTGGGCATACAAATAGAGAGAAGAAAAATGTGTGACCAACAAATGTCACAAATGAGATATCAAAATATGCTCATCTGACCGTAATTAAATGCCGATACCCCCTGAGCTGCTTACAGGGGCGACACCCCCTGGATGCTCATCTGACCATAATTAAATACATAAAATATTTGAGCTGCCAGGGGCTCTGGCCCGTGGACCCCACCAAGGGCCCTAAGGCGGGCCCCGGGATGCCCATATGACCGTAATAAAATACTCAAACCCCTGAGCTTCAAGGGGCTCTGCCCCCTGGACCCCCGACAATTAGAGACCTGCCAGTGACACAAATAAGGTATCTAAATATGCTTATCTAGCCATAATTTAATGCCTAAAACCATGAGCTTCCGGGGGCTTAGTCCCTTGACCCCCGCCAGTGCAAAGCCCCTGGGCCCCACGCCAATTTACGCTACACTCTGATCGTTAATACTCTACTTTGAAAAATGTTCCTTGGGGCCTGCAATTCATGCAGCGCTCTTTTTGCAATGCGAAAATAATAATAATAAAAAAATGATAATCTTCTACCGAATCACTTGAGAATGCCGTAAGTTACAGGTTCGACCATCTTGCGTGAACAAAAACTTGTAAGATGGCCGTAAGTTTGACGTAAGAAAAACTCAAGACATTTTTTCAAGAAAAAAAATAACGGCGTTCGTACGAACTCCGCAAAAAGGGCGTACGAACCTACGCTCCATCTACGAATCTCTACGAACTCTGGAATTCGTTAAAACAGGGAGATTCGTGTCTGGGAACAGACTCGTTGAGCAGAATGCTCAGGCCACTTTATCACATGACAATATTTGCATCAAAATGCCCACGGAACCGATTCAGTGAGCAGGAGATATGTATTATTTTGTTTGGTTGATTAGCTCTAGGTATATATATATTCCTCTGGTTTCGTTTTTGTACCGTATGATCCAACTGATTCAGTGCATTATGTAACTGCTCAACGCCACGTCGCCATACGTTGAAATACAGACTCACACAGCCCATGTCTTTTATTTCATACGGGGTTTTCGTCACTTCTACATGGAAATCTGATGAAACGATGCACATTTGTGCAAATTGAATCTGCATTAGATTGATTTCTAGATCATTTTCTTCGACAAACAAGGATTCATGACCCAGAGACAAATTATCCTCTTATCTTGCGAAAGAATTATTGTAAATGCCTTTATAACACGTTCTACAGGAGACCTCTCATGTCACCTGCTGCCAGTTACTTTTATTTGAACTGTGTAAGCTTATGTGTGAATCCTTTTAGCTCGGCTATAATTGGATAAATATTTCTGAGAGGACTCGACGCCTCATTCCACGATTGATAACACGTGATGATACAAATTATGCCTGGAAACCGCCTACTAATTGATATACTTGGAAATTATATATTTATATGGACTGTATAGATATCGCGTAGTCCCATATACATCTTTCTTTGTACAGTGCTTATAACTTTGTCAAGACTGGGCCAAATTTCCTATCATTTGTATGATTTCAAAACCTTGCAGTACACACCAAAACTTATATGCCTGATGATCAACCTTTTCTGATCGATTCCATAACATTTCTTTCACAATCCAATCGCATGACTAGAACTGGTCTATACCTTTAAATTACATACATAAATGAATATACGCATAATGCATGCACTGTTGCGTCATGTCCTGGTTATACGCACAACAACAGAAATTCAAGATATTGTACAAAATTATGGACAATTTTCCAATTAAAAAAAAACCCTAAATGATCTCGGATAATACATTTACATAAGGGAAATGCAGACTCTTTCACAAGAATGCAAATCCGGAGAGATGGAAACTTTAGTACAGAAATGCATCGAGTTATGGTGTAGAACCCTGAAAGGATATGTAATTTCAAGAGGTGGGTTTGTTATGGAACGAAGATTACTTGACGCTACTTCACAATGGAAATACAAAATAATAGTTTTGGGCAGACTTTTGTCTGTGCAATTCTACATTGGGAATCTATCAAATAAAAGTACAGCATAAAAAATGACGGAATTGTGCAGCGCTCTTGAAGTTTGAAGTTTATTTGAAGTTAATCTGGAACAAAATGCGTTATAGATGGATATGATATAATGTAAACATTACAAACGAATGTGCAGACTTATGCACACAAATCCAATCTCAGTATATCAAATGCAATACGTATGCAATGGACATCCACCATTATAATGTGTAGATTCATGCACGAAAATCCAATCTCAGTATAATATAAAATATATATCCAATTAATGTTCACCTCTTTGATGTGCAGACTTATGCACAAAAATCCAGTTTTGATATAGAATTACATTAAATATATGCAATGGACATTCACCATATGTGCAGACTTATGCACACAACTCCAATGTCAGTATGATATAACATGAAATATATACGCATTTGATTTAACCCATTACAATTTGTACACTTATGCGCACAAATCCAATCTCAGTTCGACATCATGTAAAATATATGTGCGGTGAACATTAACCATTATAATCTATAGACTTATGCACAAAAAATTTTTTAAAAAATCTCAGTATATCATACGAAATACATAGGTAATGGCATTCACTATATAACGTGGAGACTTATGCACAGAAATTCAATCTCGGTATGTTGTCACATGTACTATATAGGCCTTTGATATTCAACATTGTGATGTGCAGACTTATGCACGAACAAATCTTAATTCAACATCGTAATATGATTTCATACGTTTTGTTATACCCTGGCCATTCACCATAATATTAATGCAGACTTACATGAGGAAAACACTCCATTAGAAAATTTGCTCATCAAATTCACACTCTGCCGAGCACCTTTGCACACGGAACAAAATGATGTCAATTATTTTGTTAAACCCCACTATGAACATGACAGACAAAGAAAGCGGACAAAATATACATTTCCTCAGGTAGACAAAGGAACATCCCTTCACTGCTATTAAGTAAAAATGTGTAGAACAGGTGAATATGCATGTGACACCTGTTCTACATAGTTTCTACATAATAGCAGTGAAGGGATGTTCCTTTGTTTATCTGCGGAACTGTATATTTTTCCGCTTTCTTTGTCAGTCATGTTCATAATGCCGAGTGGACCGAGTGTGAATTTGATGAGCTAACACCCTAGTAAACTGTAACTACTAGGGTAAAGCTCTAATGGGCTGTTCTCGTCATGTATGCATAACAATCCTATGTTAATATGATATCATATTGAATATAATGGAGATGCATATAATACAATGGGAATTCACCATTAAAATGATATTTTTCTGCATGTTTTTCTTTCAATGAATATCAGAAATTAATTATTGATTTGTTAGTTTTCTGTAAACTCAACAGTTCAATAGTACTTGTATCTTGAGAAGCCAATTTTATTTATGTTACAAATGTAAATTACCTTGAATATATATTTGTTAATATGTTTCAAATGCAAATCAATAAAATCCCTCTGGAGGGAGAAATATGGAGAAAAAAATAATAATGTAAAGAGATATGCACAAACATCCAATCTCGGTATAATATAAAATATATATGCAATGAATGATTTTATGTGCAGACTTATGCACAAAAATCCAATCTTAGTATGGAATTACATTGAATGTATATGCAATGGTAAATCACCATTATAATGTGAAGATTTGTGCACAAAAAATCCAATCTCAGTATAATATAAAATATATAGGCAATGAATGCTTTGATGTGCAAGTATGTCTAAGTATGGACTTACATTGAATATATATGCAATGGTAATTCACCATTATAATGTGAAGATTTATGCACAAAAACCCAATCTCAGTATAATATAAAATATATATGCAATGAATGCTTTGATGTGCAGACTTATGCACAAATATCCAATCTTAGTATGGAATTACATTGAATGTATATGCAATGGTAAATCACCATTATAATGTGAAGATTTGTGCACCAAAAATCCAATTTTGGTATAATATAAAATATATAGGCAATGAATGCTTTGATGTGCAGACTTATGCACAAAAATCCAATCTTAGTATGGATTTACATTGAATATAAAGCAATGGTCATTCAACATTATAATGTGAAGATTTATTCACAAAAATCCAATTTTGGTATAATATAACATATATATACAATGAATGCTTTGATGGGCAGACTTATGCACAAAAAAAACAAATCTTAGTATGGATTAACGTTGAATATATATGCAATGGTAATTCATCATTGTAATGTGTAGATTTATTCACAAAAATCCAATCTCAGTATAATATAACAATAGGTAATGAATGCTTTGATGTGCAGACTTATGCACAAATATCCAATCTTAGTATGGAATGACATTGAATATATATGCAGTGGCAATTCACCATTATAATGTGAAGATTTGTGCACAAAAATCCAATCTCAGTATAATATAACATATATAGCCAATGAATACTTTGATGTGCAGACTTATGCACAAAAATCCAATCTTACTATGGAATCACATGGAATATAAATGCAATTGACATTCACCATTGTAATAGGTAGACTTATACACAACATTAATATCCAATATCAGTTTCATATCATATTAAATATATATGCAATGGACATTCATCATTATAATGTGCAGACCTATGCACACAAATC
>BEXV01000631.1:151563-163759 GCA_003118195.1 Hemicentrotus pulcherrimus | reverse complement strand
TTTTTTTTTTTTTTTTAATGCTACACTTATTGCCTAAGACTTATCGTTCAGGGTTTAACAGGATAATTTAGACTCTCAAAATATCATTAGCAGGTTGATATTACAAGATTTCCCTATGGCTTTTGTACACACTGCGCCTCAGTGAACAATAATAAAGAACTCTACATTGGGAAGTGTTCCCTGATTTCGAAATATTTGCCTATTAGCAGTTTTTTGAAGTTGTGTCTGATTGTTGTCATTTCTCTCTTGTCATCCATGATTCCTCACGATTGTATCTTTAATTTGGTAATGCTTTACTTACCCAAAAGCTTCGAAACATTCTATCAAACAAATTATTTTAAAAATATTAAAAAACTTTGTTGAAAAGGCAAAGACAAGATATATTTAAGTAGTTTAAGGATTTTACCATGTTATTTATTCTTTGCCTCCATGATTCTGTAATTATTCCTCTTTTCAATCTTGCCAGTGTAAAAACTCTTATTGAAATCTTTCACTGTGTGTTATTATTGAAATCTTTCTCTATCCCACTCTCTTCCTAAAAACACATCTTAGATCAGTGGTAGTTTTTGCTATCAACAGTGGTAGTGAGCACTAATTTTTGTATTGGCCCCGGAAGGGAGGACGGAGGCATATGGAAACGTTGTATCATCCGCTCAATCTGACTTGCGTGAAAAAGTGCAGTTTTCTAAAAAAAAGTGCGTTTCTTTCCAGCATTGGGGTGCCCAGGAGCCACAAATGATATGCACTTTCTCTGAACTTTTGTATACAAAACGTAATCCAGTTCAGTGTCAAAAGATCCTATACATGAGATAAAGCGTCCGCAATAACATTGTCCTTTCCTGGCAGATGTATAAAGACCAAGTTGTATTCTTGGAAAAGCATACTCCAACGCATCAGTCTTTGGTTCTTTTGTCATTCGGTCAAAGAATGTCAGGGGGTTATGATCAGTTAATACCCTGACTGGATGTTGAGATCCACTGACATACACGTCAAAATGTTCGAGTACAAGTATCAAAGCCAATGTTTCTTTTTCCATAGTAGAATATTTCTTTTGACTTGCACTGAATTTCTTTCAGAAGATATATGGGTCTGTCGATACCGTCAGCGTCTGCTTGAGTAAGAACTGTCCCAGTGCATCATCACTCGCGATGAATCTGTCTTCGTTCACGCGTTTTCTTTTCTGCAATCTGTACAGAAACGATTCGATTTGTCCAGCTTAGGAACGAGGATGCGTGGAAAACACCATGCACTGCTACTTGGTTCGATGATGCCGTTTTGTAGCATGTATTTGATTTCCTTTTCAAGATTTTCAGTTTTGTCGGGTTCGCACGATGTGGTGTATGTTTGATTGGGGTCGTATCTCCCACATCAACATCATGATCGACAGCATAAGTTCGGGAAGGAACTTCAGCAAATAATTGTGGATATTCACTCAACAGCTCTTTCACATCGCTCCTCAGCACAGATACGTGGGTTAGATCTATATGACGTGTAAGAACCTGTTAGAAGGTTACGTAGTAAAAATGCTGAACAAGGCTGCACATCAAAAGTTAACACACGGCATAAATGTCATAGACGGTACACACAATAGTACGTCAATAAAAATCCCATATATATATATATACGTTCAGAATCGGTTAAAAACGTGAAATTCGGGATTCAGGCAATTCTTGAATATGTTAAAATACTATATCGATGAGATCCAAAATCGGATGGCAACAAATAAATAGATAAAAAGATGGATTTAAAAACATAGCAAGAAGCGCTCGGCGACCCTTGACCCACTCTAGTGGTTAAGATAAACATTGCATGATGAACTTCTTCGAGAACCAAAGTAAAGCAAAACTCTACCCAACTCGTCAACAGGACGAGTACGTATAAACATCGATCTATACATCCACCACAAGGCTGAATGTCATTAGATATGCAAAAATACTCAATTATATAATAAATGTGGTTTTCATTCAATAACGTAAGTGTCAATAGTCATGAAATGAAAAAGGCATGAAATATTTTTACCCAGCGAGGGGATGCTACGCTTTGCGATGATTTGTTGTTGTTGGCCAAACTATTCGTGCTTTTCTTGATTTAGAGTGCAATTTAAAACGTTATGTATGTGTTTTCGATTGCAGTGTGGGTGTTATAAAGATGGAACTGTTTTCCCTGCCTCTTTGCTAGATCGGCGGCTGTTTTCATGGGGTTGCAATCTTCATGGTCAGCTAGGTGTGAATACCAAGGAGCAAGCGAAACCCTTTGAAATCGAAGGACTCTGGGGAATCCCATTGCAGCACATTGCCGCTGGCGGCGCTCATTCCGTTGCTCTTTCCACTACCGGGTCACTCTTCGTGTGGGGCAGTAACACGCATGGTCAGTTGGGATTACAGCAGTTAGATGGTAAGCGACAGTGATTTCTAATATTACATCTTTGTTTCGAAAAACTTTATGACACGGCTTCAAGCAAGCAAGTAACACACGAACAAGAACAACGAAAAAGAAAGGAACAAGAAAGTGGTAAGAAAGAAGTTTTTTTAATTTTTTTTTTTAAATCAATATTTTTGGGGAAAAGCATGAAGCAAGATCCGTGTCATACGTAAGGGCATTGGGTACCAAATTGCGTGGTGGAGAAGAACACTATCATGTATCGCATATTATTATCATTAATTTATATTATTAAAGGTTTGGGGTTTTATGTAACCCACCCTCCACCCGTCCNTCTTGATACCAAGAGGTATAATGTGTATCTTTCCTTGACCTCAGTCACACTGTCTTATCTTCCAACCATCATCTCTAGATGTGAAGCTACCGGTCAAGTTGGGTTCCTTATCACACGGCAATGTCAAGGTTGTTTCGTGTGGAATGTACCATACAAGCTTCCTTCAACAGGTAAGAGCACATTTAATTTATAGAGGTGTAGTAGATTAGTGATTTAAACACAGGACTGTAGAGTCGAAAGTCATTGGTTCGGTTCCCAGTCTTACACACTCAAGCAAGGCATTTAATCTACTTTGCTTCTCCCCACCCAGTTGTTCAATTGGTATCATTCTGGAAGAATGCAAACTATTAATACTATTATTATAATTATTATCATTATCATATATAAATAGGATGGGCTTTCCTTCTAGTAATTTATATTTGTTGGGTATACATTTTTTCAGCAATATCATGATTATTGTACATTTATACAAAAGGATAACAACTTATTTGAACAACTACCTATTTCTGGTTACTCTTTGATTTTAATACTCCTCATATAAGTGGAACCAGTCGCAGATGAAAGATAATCCTTCTTACTACTCATATACTTTACACTTGTTTACTTCGTAAAGTGAGATCATTCCATGTTAATATTTCATTATTAAAATATGAGCTTGAAATAATAGGTCCCTGTCGAAGCTTAACAAGATAAAATGCCGATGTAGCGATCCCTAGACAGGTAGAACGACCAGTCAATGTACTCTTGCAAACTTCGGCGCTCATGCTAGAGTTATTTTTTACTCCGTGCCAGCCTGAATTAAACACTTTGGTTTCCTTCTTCGCCTCTCTGCACGATTAACACGTGCAATTGTGTACAAAACAATAGGCACCAATCGATGGAAGAACTGGTATATGTAACACAATGGATTTTCAACATTAACATTTTCGGGTCTTTATTACCTCCATGGCAATCTTTTTCTTTAAAAACCAGATTAATATTGCACCAGAAACATTTAACTATTATTGAAGCCTTTAGTATATATATCCCATAATAAATACACCGAGACACAGGGATATGATTATTTATGTGGCATATAAAGAATAACAGGGCAATCGAACTCTTGCTATAAGTTCAATTGTATGAAAGCAGAAAAATAGGTCTAACAGAATGGTGAAGGTTTGAAACAAATCGGACCAATACTAACAACAACAAGTTATGAATGTTAGTAATATGAGATATTTAATTCTTGAATTAGGCACTGAATTTTTACGTAGATGCGGATAACTCTACCGTTTGACGTTTACAAAAATATCGTAATTCAAAATTTTTCTCCAATATGTCTTCTCCTTTGAAGGCACTACTCATGCGCCAACTCCACATGACTAATGTGTTCGAGGCACAATGGAGAAAACTACAAGTACACGAAAATACACCCAAACGTGTACATTAGCAACGTGAAAGTAAATCTACTCAGGCTGGAAAGCCGCTTTGAACAAAAGGGGTTTTGAGGGCATTCTTGAAGTAATCTGCGCTTGAAATATAACGAACATTATAGATTACAACATTTGGATATTCAGAACTTTCTTATATTTTGTCCGATTTCATTCAATAACACAACCCGTCAACTTTTTTTTCTGTTTTCCTGCTATAGTTTGCTATCAAGGTTAGATATAAATGTAATATCATGTTTACCCTCTATCCCAAGTAGATGTTTACATGCTGGTAACTTCTTGGTTTTAGTAAGGATATTTGAGGTCTTCCAATAAATATATATATATAAAGTATTGTTTTATGATTGGTCTTGTTGAACTGTATATTTGTTTGATCTCACGATTTTTTCCCCGTAGAATGGCCAGCTGTTGGTATATGGTATGGGTGTAGACAGGTGCTCGTGTGAGTCTGATGAATGGGGCGAGTCTGAACTGAGACCTGGACGACCCGAACGTTTCCGCACGTTCTCTTTCCTGGAATCAACCAGGTATGCATATATGTATGTTGTTGTTATTATTTATTGTTTTGTTCATTTGTTTATTTGTTGTTACTTTTTGCTTTAGCTTTTCAATGTATTGATTTTTTCCCCCCACAAGATTAGCATAACAATTCCCATTTTTTCAGGGCAAACTGATGGTATTAACCTGTTTATACTTTTAAAACTTTCTAGTAGATGGAACACTATTATAATGATTCTGCATTGCTGTCCACAATAGCTACCATTAGAGACTTTCATTGATTGAAATCGATGGCTGACTAAACGACTAAAATGAGCAAACAATTAACTATGTCTCTGTGCTTACCAAGGAATTCACAGGATTCTACCGTAGTAATCTTGTGGTAGTTTTTCTTTGATCAAAACCCCCAGCTTCCTAACTATTTCAAAAGATACTACTATGATTTAACACAAATGAGATGAAATAGTTCAATGATACTCTCTTGTTAATCCACCACTGAAGACAAAAAAGTATATATCGCAAAATAATCTCACACCTTTGACTTCTATATCTTACCATTCCCTGCAGTCGATGTACATATGCAGTTGATGATGTCACCCACGGCATTTTCGTTCTTGATCACGATAAGGTCCAAAAGGGTGGAGGTTTACAGCTTGAACCCCTTGGAGAAGGTTCGATGATTGATGTGTTTGAACCTGAATCGTCCACTGATTGGCGTCCCGGCCATTACGTCTTTGACCTAAAGGTCTGGGAACCATCGAGGCCTGTAGAGGACTACGAACATGTCGAAAGGTTCGAAGAGGGAACCCGGAGGGATGATCTCGCTGACACCGATACAATTGTTAGAGAGACAGAGCAGCAGGAGGGAACAGTCACAGACGACGAACATGGTGATTCAGATGGTCGTACGACTGAAGCTCAAGACACCAAAGAGCATGATTCCATAAACGATAGTGAATTTCATGAAGACGGCAGTGAAGATGGTGATTTTCTCGACTGTAGTAGCATCATTGATGACGCATACAGTGATGATGATTCGTTTGTGACTTGCGATGAGGATCATGTCAGTATTTTCTGTGATACTTGTCATGATGATCCGGGTGTTGGATGTTCGCACATTGAAGAGCAACAGGACATGTCAAGGAACCATGCAGATTCAGTTGAAACGTCAACCGAGCCTCTCGTTCACTTCCCTCATAGTAAGTCTTTCGATGACCACAGACAACCCACAAAGGACAAAGAGAGAGCAGCTACGGACACAGATCGAATAGCAACCGAACTCCACTCCCGACAGTCGGGAAGTAATATCTCTAAGTCCAACACGTGCTCAGAAGAGAGGACTGTGATAATTTCATCTGATGCTGCAACACATCCTGCGCGTCATTTGACCCTAGGTACTGCAGATACTGCTGAAGTGGGTGTATCTGTGATGAATGATCCCGCATTACATGTTGAACACCCCTTTTCTTTTGAGGATGGCATTACCGATCTTCCTGCTACATTGGAAGCAATTTCGGTCACCAACGGCCATGACTGGGCTGCGAGAGAAACGGTGGAAGATGTATCTGGCAAAGCTGGTGTTGGTCAGGAGAACCATCAAATGCCACCAAGAATCTGGCGCCGACTGTGCGCTGGACAGGAAAACATCTTTATCATAGAGCAGGACGAATCGATGGTTTGTGGGCTTTTGTTGTTGTTATTGCTCCTGTTTCTTGACAACCCAGAAAGGAGGAACACAACCTTGAAATTATTTGGTCATGTTTAAGGTATCCTGAATATACATTTTTGAGTTTCATAATTTATTAGAATACGAATCGATTTTTTTTTCTTCAGGAATAGAAAAAAAAAACAACATAATTTCAATAATACATTTGGGCTAGTTGTTAATAATGAGGTTTTGTCCAAAACTATTGAATTTAACCTGACATGCTTTATTCAATAATAATCTAATTTGCTAGTCATGATGTCTTTTTATTTTGAATATGAGCGGGTATTCATTCCAAGCTTCTTCTTTTTCTTACCCACAGAGGAAAGATGTCCATATTTCAATTAACCCTCGAAGGGACATCGATACACTATCTGCCGAACTGCTGCAGAGTTTAAGTGACGTGGAAGGAGACATCTCTGAAGAGGACGCCTTATTCCAATATGCAAGCATGGTGTTCTCGTCTCCTGCTTGCCTAAATGCATCCTTCCGCCAAAGAGAGTAATGATGACGTTTTAGAAGAAACATCATTTCACAGGCATACATCTCGCTTTAGTATCTTCATTTATCAGTATAGCTTTATGACGGATGGATTGGGTTTCATCCCACCGCCCCACCGTAGCTAACAATTTGTTTATACAATTTCCGAATGGATTCGTATCTTTACTTCACTACGGTAGAACGTAATTTTTTTTTAATCAACCAAAAGCAAAATCACTAGCCTAAAACTTTTGCCCTTCCTCGTATAATGGGCGACAATCCTCTCTGTTAAATTGATTTCTTGTAAACATTTGAGTTCGCATTTTAATATTTCTACTTTATATATTCAGACCAAACGAAGTCAATGGTCTCAACGTTGATCTAAAAGCAGCAAGGAGGGCTTACGAAGTGATCAGCAAGAACGACAAACTCCTTGAAAAGGTAAACCTAATGATAGTTTTACACTGTACCTAATAATTCATCATTATATCTATATCATTTGTAACCACATAAATTTGTATCGAACTACAAACTAGTTATATCTTGCAGTTTTCTCTATTTTTGATGATAACAGAATTTATAAATCAAACGAACAAATATTTATTAACCAGAAAAACACACGTTTCCTAGGAAGAGATACGGAAAATGTGTAATAAACAAAACTGTTTTGTCTAAACTCAACAGAGGAAGTATTAATGAAACACCATGATTCCTAAAACGTTTGTATTGTGTTAATTACTTTTACTTATTTGATTTTCTTGTCCGGAGAAGATGTTTAAATTTGCTGTAAAAATCAAATGGAACTTTTGAAAACGTACAAAAAAGGTAACAACAAATTAACAATTACAAAACAACGTGATTATAAACCATGCCACAAATGTCAAGACATCAGTTATGTCATTTTCTTGGCACAATTATGCCCTATCTTTACCAGTAATTAAATTCTACAAAAAAAATTTCAATTTGACATTATCAACTTCCACAGCTCTCCGATGTGATCTCTATTGATCTGTGTAACACGGTGCCTCTGTCGACACCCCACGTCGAAGCTCTTCGGTTCATCTTTATTCTGATGGAATGTCCTGTCTTCAGTAACCCTCACCGCATGTGGGGGCGCCGTGCCCTGGCCGCTGCAGACATGTTGATGGGGTTCCTTCACTCGGCATCGCAGGCCGGAGAAAACAAGTCCACTTCGGCAACTCCTGGTAAACAGTCAGAAACAACTTCGAAAAAAAATATAATAAACGTAAATATCAAAATCAAGATTTTACAAATTGACTTTGATAGAGTTTCGATTTGCTTTTCGTACGTAGTGCCCCTCATTATAAAGAGAAATATGTCCACTTTGAGGTAATTTCTGTTGTCCAAGTATACTATAGGTTTTTGGAAGCTGTTTCTGATTGATAAATACCATTGAAGACAATTTTTTTTCATGTGATGTTTAGCAAATACAAAGCAAAGCAACATGTATAATCTTTATTATGTGTCCATTTGCCCCTATGTAGCTCGTTGGTGGAAGTTCGAACCGATGTCATTTCGACGTACAGTTATGGCTTACCGACAGTCCCTCACAACCCTGTTCAAAGACCGAGCACTATTGAAGAAGGAACTGGACAACTTTTGGAGTAACCTGAGAGTTCTCAGCTACTTGAATGAGGTGAGAAAGTTAATGCTATTTGAACCAGTTATATGGGTTTGTACAGTTGTACGAAACTTGCTCCTGCTATGAGTTAATTTCCTACACTAACCGAACTTCAACCATCGACCCTACACTATATCTGACAACCATGCTAATCCTAAACCCACTATAACACCGAAATGCAACCCTAAACCCAACCCTTTATCTCTTACGAGATAAAGCCCTGAACAATTTTCGAAGGAACAAATGTCGGGTCACTGTTAGTATAATTATCGGAAGGCTCTAACCTCGCTTGCAGGCACGCATACAGAGTTGGTAATCTTTAAGGTCGTTCGGCTGATGCACGTAGCAAAAACGATATACAAATCAAACAAAATGAAAAAAATATATTTAAAAAAAAGTAACTACTCAAGTCACATTTATTCTGCTAGAAATTACTTTATTACCAGCCTACATATCTGATCTTTGAAAATTTGTTTTTAAGTGGCCCAAACATTGTGGAGCGTGTGTGCAGCGCTTTGTAACTGCAAGGAAAAGGCGCTATATCAAACATATTTTGGATGGATGGTTACAAACAATTATAAACACTTGCAAACAGGTCCACACCAACACACATCCATTTCAACACATCCACACCCACCAATTCACACACCCAACACCCACACGGACACAGACACACTCACATATTTGGCGTGACATACAAGCTTAATCCGACTCTTATTTGATTTTTGAAAGTAAGATCTCACAGGTGGTAAGGGAAAATACTCCTTCCCCCCTCTCCTCGTATTCCTCAGACAAGGTCCGATCTTGAAAGAAATAAGTAATGGATTCGCGATTTTTTTTGGACACGTGCCCTTTTTTCTTCCACAAGTTCCCATTTTCCTTTGCAATAAATGTCCATTGTCCGTTATATTAAGTACCCCTTTTCAGGTACGAGAAGTGCCTTTTTTACTTTCGATAGATGGCCCATTAGCCTCTGATAATTGCCCTATTAAAATCTGAGAGATGCCTCTTTTACAGTGCCGTTTTTCCTTTCGAAGAAGTGCTCCTTTCCCTTTTAATAAGTACCCCTATTTAAAAAAAAATGCTCGTTTAGTACTTGACACATACTCCCTTCTTTTCAAATTAGTGTCTTATCCCTGTCCATATTAATTGCACCTTTTCCTCTCATCGTTTAACGTGACCCTAATTTAAAGCGATAAAGATCGATTTCTCCCGCAGCTAGCTCGCTACGCTCGCTCGCATTTATGGTATGATTATGCTACATATCAAAGGTCTATTCATTCTTCCGTCATGAGACTGTACTTAAAACCCAATCAGGATTGGGTTTGTTCTTTTTTATAAGATGTAATTTTTCGCACTGCGACCTCACGAATCTTAACTTCTTTCCTCGCTCGCAAATGGATCTTTAGACCATCACACCCAACTGCAAATTATGATGCTCAAAGGTAAGGCTAAGTTTGTTGACATTTCTCGATAGATAGTAATTCCTTACAACTTTGTGGATGTAATAGAAAAGCAATAGAAAATTAAGCCCCTAAAACACTTCTGCTTTTGAAAAATTGAATAATAAAAAAAAAATACCGGTGCTCCCGGTAAATTTCAAATATTTCAAATCGCGCCTAAGGCCATTTCATGTTAGCTGCGACCATGAACATCTCAGGTTATGCAGTTCTGTTATAAAATTTCCAAACGGGAATAGCATTTCGGTCGATTGTAGTGAAGAAGCGTAGTTTTAAAGGGTTATAGGACAACAACCCCCTGGGCAATCACCCTCCGAAAAATTACCCCCTGAACACTACCCTTCCCCGCCCAGGGCAATTACCCCCCGGAAAATTACCCACTGGAGAATTATTCCGCGAGGACAACTACATCCCCCAGGACAATTACCCCAACGAGAACTACCCCCGAAGAACTACCCCCGAGGACAACTCCCCCCGATGACAATTACCGGTTATTGTCCTCGGGGGTACTTGTCCTTGTGGGTAATTATCCTCGGGGGAATAGTCCTCGGGGTAATTGTCCTCGGGGGTAACTGTCCTCGGGGATGATTCTCCGGAGTAATTTTCCAGGGGGGTGGGGGTGATTGCCCAGGGGGTTATTGTCCTGATATTGTTTTAAAGCTAGGCTAATATCAGTCTTGATAGGGCGCTAAAATGCCATCACTTTCGTCTTGATTTCAACCCCGACAACAATCATTAAATATTGTAAATTGCATATGCTTACAATACGTTCATTTGGACCACATTCATGACCCCATACCAAAACATATACTTAAGCAATATTCCGATGACAATAAAAATTGTAAATTTTCCCAATGAGATTTCCCTTTGTAGGTGCTCTTTTTTGTTGGTGCCCAGTCCCCTATTTTGGAAGACGCTCCGCCGCCCCTGTATTATGCTACTTGGTTCTAGGATCTTGTTCTGACTCAAATNCTGATACAGAGTAATAGTCTGATATGTTTTAACAATACTATTGAGTATGTATCGACATCTTTATTTCATTCAGCAAGAATATATGCATAATATATGTGTTATATCTTTTATATGTTTTCTATATTAGATTAATCTCCAGCATGACATCCTTTCCATTCAGACGTTCTACATCCACAATTTAGAAGAAGTCTGGAAACATCCACCTCGAGTAAGTGATACGGGTCAGACCGTTCATTTTAGTGAAGGGGAATTGGTGAATTGTTGTAAGTATCGAACAGGGGGAAATAAAAAAAAAACTTTCGGATTACAGAATCTCTGGAAATAAATGAAAAAGCGCAATGTATCCATCGAAACACCCTTGTAAACATAACTGATTCCACTATAGAACTGTCAGGAGTGAAGACTCTCATATGATAGCAAGGATGATAGAAAGATCTCGAAGTGGTCATGATAAATCTATATTTCTTTGTGTGTTTATATGTATCGATTAGACCTCATTGGCATACCATCTAAATATTTGTTTAATATAGCAGCAGTAAATACATATAAATGACGATTTTTTTTTGGTGTAATTGTCATTACTTATTCGTTTTAACGAAATGCAGTTTACCTTATCGAATTTGAAATGTTAAAAAGTGTTAACATTGTTTGCCAAGTTCCCATTGAAAACCAATCTTCCCACACTTTGAGCTTGTTATCGTGTTTGCATAAATTTGTTATGTTCACTCTTGTGTTACTATGCACAAGAAAAAACGCTCGTGTACTTTTTCTTGATGGTTATAGCCGTTGCAGACATTCTCCTGGACGTCGTATCCATTCATCATTGATCTAGAGATGAAAACAAAGATGCTTGAATCCCAAAACACAAGTGAAAAAGTTGTAAGTAGAGTTTCATTTCTTTGTGGGAAGTTGGGATCAGTCAACAAATCTGTTAAACATTATACGTATACAAGTCCATGTAGGCCTAAAAATGCAAAATCGTATTTTTCCCAAATTTATCAAAATTTCTCAGCCTTTGAATTTTGTAATTCATACATGTTTAAATGGTTCATATATTCCGTTCAATCAGATGCAATTACATCTGTATTCAACGCAAGGATCTTATTAAATTTGTCATAATCAAATTACAAGATCGGAGGCGTCGTTATCCTGTATTATGGTTCCGGGTTGGAACGGAGGCATGACGTCATTCGACAAGACATTAATCTCCACTACCAATCTCTACCCAGTAAATAATGGGTACCTGTGAGGGTTGACGACAGCCAGTATGACTACTTCCCGCCCCCCCCCCCC
>BEXV01000631.1:131827-142931 GCA_003118195.1 Hemicentrotus pulcherrimus | reverse complement strand
CTTGGGGGGTAGTTGTCCTTGGGGGGTGATTCTCCGGGGGTAAAATTCCAGGGGGTAATTGTCCTTTGGGGGTAGTTTTCCGGGGGGTAATTGTCCTAGAACCTTTACGCACATCGCAGGGTATGGCCCAGGAAGATCTTGGCGATGAGACCTTCAATTCTCTTTTTCACCATGCCTGTGTGTCAGATGGTTTAGGTTATTGGACTCACCTCTCCTTTGACGTTCCAACATATCTTTGTTCTTTAGCTTTTTTTCTCTATCTAGGGGGGTGTTTCACAAAGAATCTAGGTCGAACTTACCTCCAGTTTGGACTTACGGAAAAATTACGGAGAGCCGTTTTTAGCCTTAAAATAAAATACATTCAAAAGCAAAATTCAAGTATTTTAGAGTTTTCATAAATTCTACATCAAAATGTTGAGTTAATGTTTACAAAATATTAAACGGCTTTCAATAATTGTTAAGTCCAACTTAGAGATAATTTCAACTTAGGTTCTTTGTGAGAAACCCCCTGGATGGCAATGTTTATGTCGTTAGGGTTAGTATTATTATTATAATGATTATATTCCACATACCACAATCTTGCTCTACGATTGGTCAAAAGTAAATCATGGGATAAAAGATAGTTCGCCCATTGTTGATGGAAGAAGAATAGTTCGTTGCACTGTGTTGATATTAGTGCTATCTACACAGTACAATGCATTGTAACTGTATACGGTACTTGCTCTCCTCTCTAAGCGCTTTTAGTGTGAGTACGCGAACTATGGTCACGCGCGAACAATAATGGTCACACCACCACTGTATGCACTGTACATATCGTACACCGTTAGCTAGCTGTTAATTGATGACTTGTTTACGGAAGAAGTAATTTGTTTCCGATGTGGAATATAAAGCAAATACTCACCTTTTGGTTTCAGGTGATGGCAAACTATCACTTCCTCGGTGATTCGAATGTATACGCTATTTCTCCTAAGCTTCGCTTCGGAAAGATAGCTACACCTAGATCGCCTCGGAAGTGATAGTTTGTCCCATCACCTTCACCAACGGTAATTATTTGCTTATTATTATAGAACACATACTAAGAGTCTTGGTCTACGTTTGGTCAAAAGTAAATCACGTGATGAAAGATAGTTCGCCCATCATTGATGGGAGAAGAAAAGCTCGATACTGTGTAGATAGTGCTACTATCTACGCAGTACAACGCACTTTCAGTTAAGATAGTAGTACTATCTTATCCAAAAGCGCAATAAAATAGGCGTAGATAAGCGCACATTACCAATGCGCGCACTGTACCAACAAGGGGTTGGGCTCAACTTAACCTTTTTTGGTGTGACGGAATTTGGGCCTAGGTGTCTTTTATGTACACGAACACACGTCCTTTTCTGTATATAGAGAAATTGTTTCAGATGTGAAATATAAAGCAAATAATCACATTTTGGTTTCAGGCGATGGCAAACTATCACTTCCTCGGCGATTAGAATGTACACGCTATCTTTCCCCAGCTTCGCTTCGGAAAGATAGCTACATCAAGATCGCCTCGGAAGTGATAGTTCGGCCCATCACCTTCACCAACGGTTATTAATTGCTTATTATCATTATTATTATTAGCTGTAGTAGTAGTAGTAGTAGTATCAATATTATTTTTTGATTTAATTATTAATATTATTTTTGATAATATGTTTTTTACCATTGTCATCATCAGTATTATTATCATTATTATTATTATAATAATTATAATAAATAATAAATTGTTATGATTTTTTTGTTGCAGTATTTGTCGCGGGGTCTGATCGCGTCCCGGTTGGTGGACTACGAAACCTAGGTCTCCATATCGATCCCCTCCAGATACCCATAGACGATTCCGTAGACGATCAACCGTACGACACCGAAGACAGACTCACACGGCTGTTGCCAGTGGGCCATGTTTGCGATAACTATGGCTACCGCCGTACATTACGGCTGCCTATGTATACCAGCCCCGAACTCATGGAAGATCGTTTGACCGTCGCCCTGTCCTATTACGACTGCCCATTTCATATCGCCTAGGCTTTTTTAGGATATTGTATTACCATATTCAATTCATGAATTTTTCAATTTTGTTATCTATTCAATTATATATATTTTTTCTCATTCATTTTAATACATATTTCTTATTAATGTAAATTATGCATGTATTATTTCTAGTTATTTCCATAGCCTCTTCAAGTGAAGCGTAATATGATTTTACTACTACATGTATTACCGATGAAATAGCAAATAATAAAAATAAGAATAATATGAATTTCTCACGCGCAGTATCCACAACTTTCGATCAAGGGGCGACAAAAATGCAGATTAGACAAAACAGTTCATTACAAATAGAAGAAAAACAAGCAGAAGACCACCTAATAAAGGCAATGCAAAGTTTTGGGAAATGTTGAAAGTTGGGTGGATAGTGGTTCTTTACATTTTTTTTTGATAAATGTGGATGCCCCTGTAGATGTATTATAAGCACTAACAAATTAAGCTCCTAAAACCCTTCTGTTTTCGAGAAATGATGATGAATTTCAAATTGCGCCTACGGCTGTACAATGGTAGCTGCTGCCATGACAATCTCAGAATATGTAATTGTGATATCTGAATTTCCAAACGGGAATAGCTAATTGGTTGATTATAGTCAAGAAACATTGTTTTGTAGCTTAATTGATATCTTTACCTTGAGAGGGAGCTATAAAACATTAAGAGTGTATTATTTACAATTCTATAACTTTAGTCTCGATTCAAACCGCGACAACGATCACTCAATATTGTAGGATCGCACATGCTTCCAATATATTCATTTGAACCAAATTCGTGACCCCATATTAAAACTTTGTATTACCTTTAAGCTAGATCTTGAACGTGATAGAGGCCCCAGGAAAGGAATCTATGTGGGCGACCGAACCTATAACACATAGTATAATCAGAAATAAAGTAATTAAAACAGCCGCATATTAATGAAGTAAATCTTTTTGTCAGGCATGACATGAAATGCGTTAAGTGTAAGTGTGTATATCATGTAAATGTATGTCTTATGTAAAACGTTTTTCATAATGATGTTATTAATGTATATGTACATATGCAAAATGTGTGTGCGAGTGCGTGGGTTAGGGGCTCTTATTAAAATACGACTTGTATGCTGATAATAATTTAAGCTTCATGACAGCCTTGAAAAAATAAGTCGTAGTACATGACTGATTTAACAGTAATTGGGAGACTATTCCGTAGGTCGGGGTCATGGTGTCGGATAGCTTTATGCGCAATTACTTGAGTTCAATTTTGGGGTTTATCGAATGGAAGTTCTGAGAGATTCCTGTCAGAAAATAATTGATTGTGTTGTTTATAACAAACAGGTTGCGGAATGCCGGGTGAAAAAGGTTATTGGAGTATTAGAACATAAAGATTGCTATCTGCAAAGAATTGATATAAGAAACTGTTAATGTTTTCAGCTTCTAAAATGAGGGTTCTCAGAATTTGCAATGATGAACCGGTACGAATAAAAAAACTTCTTTTAATGCCCCATTTGAATGGGATCTAGTTTTGCCTTCGTACAACTTGACCAAACCATATCACAATACCGTAATATATACGGAAATACCATTGAAGCATACAATTAAAACATATTGTTAGATTTTAGAAATAATTCCTACACATTTAGATATATAGATCTTTTATTTCAAATGGTCATTCATGTTAGACCTTTATTAATAATCACTCCTAAAACCTTAGATTTACGCTCTTGTTTTAAGGGCAAGTTATCCATCAATAAGTTAATTTTCATATCTGAGGTTCCGTTTGCATTAGATAGGTTGAAGTGTATAAAATGAGTTTTGTTATATTAAGAGATAACTTATTCCTTTTAAATCATGTGGAAACTTTCGGTTACTCAAAATTAAAGGAAATCATAAGTATTGTAATGGTGAACCGGTGTGTATAAAATGAGTTTTGTTATATTAAGAGATAACTTATTCCTTTTAAATCATGTGGAAACTTTTGGTTACTCAAAATTAAAGAAAATCATAAGTATTGTAATGTTCTCGTGTGAGTAAAACAGATTTGTGTCATAACAGACGATGTGTTCATTATATTGTTGACATACAACAATCAAAAAGTCGGAGCCTTGAGGAACACCACAAAGACTAGAGTCAGTACCATCAAATGAAACATATCGCTGTCTGTTGGCCAAGTAGTCTTCAAACCAGGATATAGTTCGCCCTCGAATTTCTCGAACTTTTCATATCAATGTAGCATGGATGAGCGTATCAATCGCTTTACTTAAATCCAAACATATTCATATTACATGAACTCGTTTCTTGTTTGCCATTGCACTGATAATTGTGTTGTATATTTGTACAAAAGCTAAATCGACCTAGTGTTTTTTTTTCTATAACCTGTATAGCTTTGGATTCAGCAATTTGTTTTTATCAAGAAAATCATGTAATCTGTTATTTAAAAAAAGACATTCAAGAAATTATGATATATGATACAGAGTATGAATATTGGGGATTGTCCTTCTTATAAATAGGAATTATTTCGCTACTTTAAAGAGATATGGACATAATCCTGTTTAAATCGATAATTTAAATATGCAAAGTGATAGGGATACAATAAAGTATATCATTTATTTAACAAGCGTAGTGCTAACCCTATCATGACCTTGTGATTTACTGGAGCTTAGTGATTTTGTCTTTATTGATTATGTTGAATATGTTGGCTCGATAATCGATAATTTAAATATGCGAATTAATGGGGATACAATGAAGTATATAATTTATTTAAAAAGGGTAGTGCTAACCCTATCATGACCATGTGATTTACGGGAACTTAGTGGTCTTTTCTTTATTGATTATGTTGAATATGTTGGCTCAAAGAAAAAAGATGTATCCAAAATACCTGGAAGAAAAATTGTAAAATCAACATTAATTTTGTAGTTCCATCTTTTTTCTTTGCTAGTTGTGGACAAATATTACTTAAAAAAATGTATTGAACGAAATAGCACAATCAATTGTATTGGGTATCCCTTTACTATTTAGCGTCCTGCTATCTTTTGGTAGAGGTTTAGATTTCTTCCCCATTGTCTCGTTGATTGCACGCCAGGTTGTTCTAACGTTGGAGGTTAATGCGTGCTGGTTAAGTCTGTTTGACTTTGCATATATATAATTTGTAAAATCGTTTTTTGTAGTTGTTCTGATTGATTTCATAATAACTGCTATAATCAATGGCTTTTTATAATGTTAGATTTACGTTTCTCTCTAACAAGAGGAAATGTTGTATAATAATAGTATTGTAATTTACGATTTAATTTTCGTATGCATTATTCAAATCATGTTCATTTAAAAGATGTGTACATTCTTCTAATAATAAAGAAACCTTCGATTTTTGTTGTGGATAATCTAAACTGAACTAAGATATTTCAAATATCTGTTGGTGGTCAAATATTTCAGGAACAGTAGACCACCAGTATAAACGTTATCTAAGCAAGTTCAAGTTGAGGAAAGCGTGTTAATCCTGGTAGGTTGATTTATATAAACGGGAAAAGCATAATCGAAGGCCTACGTTAAATTGACAAATATTATAAGTTTATACTACTATGTACAAAAATGTATATATATATATTATAGTCACCCATTAAACACTTATGTGTATTTTCCTGAGTAAAGATGTTGAGACAGTTTTCTAGCTTATCATAAATTGACTTGAACGGTGTGTTTGGTGGTCTATATATTAAACCAATAATTATATTTTTACCAACAGTGTTCTCAATTTCTTTGAAACATACTTCACTTTCTCAAAAATGTGTATCATACCAAACTTTTAAATTTAGATGTTTGTCAGCTCCGACCATTCCTATATATTAAAGAATGGGGGAACACTTGAATGAAGCCCTGTTTCGCTGGTACTGATAACTGCGAATTGGACGTTTTGACTGTACACAGGAGATGTTCCATATATTCAAAATTTCTGTTAAGACTTCTATAATTATTATGAAGCAAACTAAATGAATCATTGAAGGTTGAAGATATATTGTAATTTCAGTCCTTGTGTTATATATTTACTCTCAGTTTTTCGCTCATTCAAATCTTAACTTAAATATAAATAAATTATACAGGTAAAATTTGAATCCATGTCAATATTCATTTAAAACATGTTCATGTAAAACGTCCACTGTGCATACGCAGAGCGAAAGCTGTTTGTATGGATGTTGATGTTTTTGTTTGAGTGAAGGAACAAGTGTGTGTGTGCGTGTATGTGTATGTGAAAAGAAAAATATTAGTATAAATAAAACAGCATTAGGAAAAAAGAACAGAAAAGGATAACAGAACTAACATAACTTATTTGGCTCCAATACCATGATCAATACGGACAACTTTATTTTGTGTAGCGCCCTCTTAACCAAAACTCAACCACCCCTTTAAAGATATTATTTCCCTTTTGCAACCAACCTCAAATTTTGTAGAACTTTGCAGGAATTATGAATATGTCATGTATGTCCTATCTGTGAAATTTAAACGTTAGTAGTGTCCTAATATTCAAATTATGCAAGGAAATCCGTTTACTTGCTAGACTTCACTGTCAGACAATATTAAGTGATTGCCATTTTGTTATTTGGTAATAACATACCTAAATGAGCTGTATAGGGTACAAGAGCATTTCTCTATATCAATTACCCACTTCTTGTAATGGCCAAATTTAACCTTTGCGCAGCATATAACGTACGACCATGTTGTACAATGTCTGACTATTACTTACTGGCTCTATAGCTCTTAAGTCGATTCGACAACTAAAAGTCGTTAATTTCCCACTTGAACACATTTTCAATCACCCTTTTTCGGGTGGAAGTTCTAAATTAGAATTACCCTTCAAATGCCGTTGGAATCTAACCTTTTCATTTTTCGGCTTGCAAATTGGACATAGTACCTTTAAAGAAACCGGTATTGTCTCCGTCAGATTCTGAAACAAAATCCTGGATTTAGCTCATGCTGCAATGATAATTGTAAACATTTAAGTCAGTCAGGAATTGTATGACTTTTACAAACCGATCGCCTGTCTGATTATCAAGATATTTATGATTGGAATTACAAATTTTGAAAACCGTTTGCCAAACGGTTTTCATAACACTACAGTCTACGGTGGAAAATGATTATGGTAAAACCGGTCACTCAAAGATTTTTACTTTTTTGAGGCACTTCTTGATTATTTTGAAGCGCAATTTTTAAGGGCTTCAATATCGCTCCTTATCACAGACACTAATAACAAGTAGGGCCATGTATCTCAGATTTAACATTTTTATACGATGCCTTTTAACTAATCTACACAACTTTGGATTTTACTCGAAGCCAGAGTGCCATTTCATAAATATAAACCTTATTCATATAATTTTGTTCGGCAAATTGTTGAGTTTAAATTGGACTAGATTTCTGATTTGATTCCACGTCGAGTAAACAATCTTTATTGAAGTGCTTTTAACACTGTTGGTCATTTATATACGTTGCAATTAGAACGGTTAACTATGTGTGGTATTGATATTGATAATTTATAAAACACAAGTGCTTTTCTTTTTCAAATTATTGAGTTTCATTAGCCTTGCTCTATTTGATACCTAAAGGCGAACCATAGGTTTGCCCGATTTTGTGCTGCGTCGAGCAACTGACCTTTAAAAAAAAAATGAACTCCAATTGTTTTAGTTTTATGCTTTTATTTTTTAAATTGATACATTTCAATTGGGTTCACTCTACCTATATATTTGCAGGTAAAATGTACGTTTGCTTGGCTTGACTTGACATTCTTATCTACGGTATGCTTTTGTTTTACATATTATTGAGCTTACTTGGGCTTGCATTATTTAATTATTTGCAGGAGAATCACTAGATATCTAACTTGTTGCCCTGTTCAGTTACAATTCTTATTGACTTGCAAATTTATAATTGTTATGTTTTGAATAAAAATGATGTAAAAAATGCATACGAGCAATTCAATTGTAAATTCATTAAACATGTCTTCTTGTCAGAGGAAAAGGTAACTCTAACATTTCAAGGAACACATGGATTATGAAAGGTATAATGAAGTCAATTAGAACAAGAAGCCGCATTTACAAATTGTCATATGCAAATTTCAACAGTCTTAACCAGGACAAATTACTAAAAAGACCGTTATTAATTGACAAGTATCATTCGATGTCCTCGAAAGTTTTATTACTCTGAACAATTATGTCAAGTTGGCTCCAATATCAGAGCAACGTGGCATGTTATCAATAAGGCAGCGGGAAAGAAAAGTAAAACCTCTACCAAAAGATAATTTGACGCTAACTGGTAATTAGACACCCAATATAAAAGGTAATCCTATTGGCAAATGGTTGTGGCGTGCGCCTGTAATTCAGCTAACAGTGGAAGTTACAAACTGATTCAGCCGAGGACGCAGGTTCGAAACTGAGTCACGTCTTTCGGATGGTGACGTTAAAAGTCGGTCCCCAGACGTAAATAATCATATCTGATTGATACACGTCTGTAAAAACCCAAATACACACACACACACACAAACACAAATAATACTACACATTTGTTTACAATTTTTTTACAAATGTTCTTCCAGGTTTTTTTGAAAAATCTGTATTCTTAAACCCAACAAACCCAACAGAAATATGAAATAGTACAAAATCACCTCGAAGCTTAAACAAATCGTTATATTTTCTTAAAGTAGCGATTCTTATTTATAAAAAGGACAATCCACATTAAATAAGCAATTATCGCCGAATATCTATACTCTGGAGTTTATCAACAATTCTTGATTGAAAAAAAAAAAACTAAAAAGAAAACGGTAGGTTGCATGATTTTCTTATTGATAACAAACTGTGGAATCCGAAAAAGACACGGGTTTAGAAAAAAAAAACACGATACAAATCTAGCTTTTGTACAAATATACGACAAAATTACCAGTGCAATGGCAAAAAAGAACAAGTAAAACGAATTTACGCTCAACATTGTTTGATACAAAAAAATACGAAACATATTGTATTTGAGGGCAAATTCTTTCCTGGTTGAAAGACTACTTGTCGAACAGACAGCGATATGTTTCATTTGATGGAACGGACTCTGGTCTTTTACCGATTAGGTATGATGTCCCTCAAGGCTCCACTCTGGGACCACTTTTGTTGTATGCAAACGATATAATGAACGCATCATCTGTTATATCATTAGTTCTCATTACTAACGACATAGATATGTTTTACTCACACAAGAACATTGAAATACTAATGAATACTTTTAATTTGGAGTTACCAAAGGTGTCCACGTAGTTTAAGAGCAATAATTTATCTCCTAATATAAAAAAAACTCATTTGATACGCTTCGCCCACCCCAATGCACACAGGATTGCAGACATGACAATTACATGTAGCTTATTGATTGATGACTTACCCTTTAATATAACAAGAGCGTAACTCTAGGTTTAAGGATTGAGTATTGATGAATGTCAAACATGGAATGCCGATCTGTATTATATCAACAGATCTGTATCTAAAGGTGTAGAAATTACATTTGTAAAATGATTAAAGAATTTACTCAAATGATTTGGTTTTTTTACACATTCAGAAGCTGCAAGCAGTTAACCGTTTTTTAATCAATATTTTGCAGGTTGCAATCTTTATGTTCAAATAATCCAATAAACTTCTTCCTCCGGCATTCCACAACCTGTTTATTCTAAACAACACAAACAATTTTTATCCGACACGAAACTATCATAACTTTCATTTGATAAACCTCTAGTTGTGCATAAATATATCCGACACTATGGCACTGGATTATGGAATAGTCTCCAAATGTTAAATCATGTACTACGAAAATTTCTGTCATGGCTGTCATGAAGCGTAAATTATTATCAGCATACAAGTCATTATGTAATAAGCGCTCCAAACACAAGCACTAGCACATGCACACGAATAAAAAAAAAACATTTAGAAAAACGTTTCACAAAAGACATACATTTACATGATAAACACATTTACACATTTAACACATCTTATGTTATGCCTGAAGAAAAACAATGATGTACTTCATTATCTGGCCGTTATGACGACTTTATTTCTGATTATACAATATGTTGTAGGTTTGGTCACCCATTTAGGTTCCTTTTCTGAGGCCGCCATTATGTTCAAGATCTAGCTTTAGGTGGTCTCCTATTTCTCAATTTTCAATGAACTGTAAATTGCATATTCATTTTTGTCGCGCCTTGATCGAAAGTTTCGGATACGTGCGTGTTATAAACTAAATCAGAAATATATTATTGAATAAATAAATGAATTAAGAATTCACAAATAAAACATGACAAAGAAATATCTTATACAGTAAACCTAAGCGATATGAAATGGGCAGTCGTAATAGGAAAGGGCGACGGTCAAACGATCTTCCATGAGTTCTAGGCTGGTATACATGGGCAGCCGAAGGGTACGGCGATAGCCATGGTTATCGCAACCATGGCCCACTGGCAACAACCGGGTGAGTCTTTCTTCGGTGTCGCAAGGTTGCTCGTCCACGAAATCGTCTATGGGTATCTGGAGGGGATCGATATGGAGACCTAGGTTTCGTAGTCCACCGACCGGGACGCGATCAGACCCAGCGACAAATACTGCAACGAGATAAATGATAATAATGATAGTTATTATTATACAAATAAAAATAATAATAGTGATCAAAACGATAATAATTATAATAATAATACAAAAGATGATATGAAAAAATACTGAAAAAACTCACGACACCAACATTGCCATAAAAGAGAGAGACAAAAGACTTCATAAAAAAGATCTGATGATCTTTCCCAATCCATACTACAGACGTGCATAAGTTGGTTATATTAAGCACACTCAGCGAGACTCATTAGGAAGAAACTTGGATAGTAGAACAAAAGATTATAATAACAAGTTGCACTTGATTGCACTTAGTGCTTTTAGTTTTATTTAAGTCCTTCGAGAAACAAAAACGATCGTTATATACATCATTATAATTATACCTCTCTTTAGTATGTTGAATAAATCTAGTCATCTGACTGGTCGAAATTCGAGTCGTGATTTTAGCCATGCCCGCCTTCCGGTATA
>BEXV01000631.1:52288-65097 GCA_003118195.1 Hemicentrotus pulcherrimus | reverse complement strand
CTTTAAATATTTTTTCTTCTGTTTTGCTATATACACTGCATTGTAAATTGATTTAATTTATATAATATATATGTTTACAAACAGAATATTAATTTGTTACATTGCATTGTAAATTGATATATATGTTTATAAACAGAATATTAATGTACATCAATGAAGTTTAATAAATGCAAAACACATACATGTTTTGTGAGCTACAAATATTGCAGCAATATACTTTGTAATATCAGTACTCGGGATCTTACATCGCTAGATATTGTGCTTTGTATAAGAAAAAGAAGAGATTTTTCCTGAAATATAAAAATGATGGAATTGTATGCAAATATCAAAAGTTGTAAACACTTCATGCGATGAAATAAGAATTTGCCTAAGTATTTACTTTAAATTTCATTAGTCTTTTTCAAAATAGCATTCGAAGAAAGAAAACAGAAATCAACGTGTTTTTTTTTTTCATTTTTCAAAGAGGAATTATAGATCCTATTCATTTCACATGTGTTAAAATAATTCATAGGATCAACCGGTCATCCTTATATATCTTCAGATATCTTTGCCTTTCTGTGCCATAATTTATATCGTGAGATAGATATATCGAAGGCTTCAATGTTATTGTAATGCTTCCAGAGGAAGATTAATTTATACCGATGATAAAAGGGTTTTCATGGAACCAATCAAGATCTGAAATAGGTATTGCATAGCCTTTCTGTTATACGAAGCACTACTTTGGTCAGTTGGTGGCTGTGTGCAAAATTGCACGACTAGCAAACGAGCAACCGACAGAGAGGCGACGAAAGCAATCGAATGTGAAATGATCTAGCTGAATGCATTCAAGCTATGTAATACAAGAACCTAAACTGAGACAGCCACTATAGCTGTACCTAGGTAATAAAAAAAAAAGGGGGGGGGGTATGCATGCTATGGGAGTAGACCCAAAGTAAAGGGTGTCCGTGTTTAAAGGATTAGTCACGTTAATTTTGACGCGGTTTTTATTTCTTCACACTGACGCTACTGCATGTTACATTGAAATATTTTATCGTATAATTTCATTTCATTAATTCTTTTAGTTCTAAATTCATGATAAAATCAGTCTACATTAACACACATGAAGAAATACGAACTTATCTTAAAGAGAATTTGCAAGGGCTCCAAGATAAGCAAAGCTTGATGCCTTGCGAGCTCTGGCAATTAAGTAAATGTACAAACAAAATACATATATTAGGGGCTTCCTGGTGATGCAAAAGTATAGCAAAGAGAATAGAAGAATGATAGGTAAAGACTGGGAGAGGGAGAGATAGAGGTCGAGAGAGAAGGGAAGGTATACAGAGAGAGGGATGGTTAAAGTGAGTAGTTACAGATGATTGCACGTATCATTGCTAACATAAGGAAACATAACGATTCGTGGTTAAACAGTATATTGAGAGAGCAGCATTCTTTTTACCGCTACTTTGAATGCAAACTCTGAGTGAATATTCATTTGATCCAAAAGCAGGGAATTCCAAGTGTCCGGGTCACTATGTATATTAAATCGATAAATGTGCCGAAGCAGTTTTGAGATTGGATAGGACCGTGTAAAATATTGGGCTGTCTTGTTGGATACGAATGTAATTCTTTGTTTTGTTTACTAACACAGGACAGTCAAAGCAGGAGGTAATTGGCAGTGGAAAAGACGAAACACAAAGATTCCAGTCTTTTAAAAGCTGATATCTAAAATGTTGAGGGTATTTAATTTTAAAAACAAGGGGCGATGTAATCTCTGTATTAAGAACCAGTACAAATACGTATTGACTTTTTTATATCTTAGAATTGAATCATTCAGACATTTGGAGTTCACCTACATTAGTCAGAAAAAGTGAGTACTCGTTAGGCCTTTGTCACTCGCAGAAATATATAATCCGTTTTTGCCATATTCATAAACACATGCATAAAATAAGAGCGGATTGCCGCGTAATATAATTATGATCAATCCTTAACCCGTTAACTTCTGAATTCCCAATTTTACATGGCTTAGTATGGGAACCACCAGTTTCCAGTAGGGAATGGGTTAAAGGGTTTCGCTCAGATGGTCTCTCCCTCCATCTGTATTCGTCCCGCTAGGCAATATGAAATGGGCAGTTGGAGAACGACAGAGTGGCCATCAAGCGATCCTTGACGAGCTCTTTACTCGTGTACATAGGAAGTTCCAGTGTGCGGTTATACTGGTCGTTATCGCAGCAGTGGGCCACTGGACACAATCTCGACAACCTGTTTTCGCTAGCCTCCTCGTCCTGGTCGTCGAGGGCATCGTCCCGAGGGATCTGGAGTTCTGCGATGGTGAGACCTAGGTTCTGCAATCCACCGACCGGTACGCGATCAGACCCCGCCACAAATACTGCATGAAAACGGAGCACAGGCATGCATTGTAATTTTTACCCCATACACAAAACGTAGCTATGATATTCGCTGATACCAGACTTTGAGGAAATACCTTTGATGAATGTACAAGTCTGCAAAAGCACACGCGTAATTCATCAAAATATGCCACAACAATCACTTGGAGAGTCTCCGGATGAAGATAAAATGTAGGATAACAACTAATAACTATATCGGGGAAATGTTGGGAAGAGACAGATCATCAAGGCCTGTTATTATTACAATTATTATCATGATTATTATAATTATTATCTTTACTGTAAATGTTGTTTGATTTTTTGTTCTCTCGTTCGATTGTTGGTGGTGGTGATCAGATGTCGGCAAAAAGATGTCAATGAGTTAAACGAGAGGCAAACGGAGAACAAGATAATGGGTGCCGGAAAAAGGGAAAGTCAAGCTTCTAGTATCTTGTAGAGGGGTAGCATGCCTGTCTTTGATGACATAACAGGATACGGTGTGTATGTAACATAATTATTATACAGTATCAAGATTCAGCCGTTTCTCACTTACCTAGAAACTCCCTTCTCTGGTCATCGTCTAGAGCATGAAAGACTTCCCAAAACATCTTGATGGTTGAATGTGAGTCTGTGTAGGGTTCTGTATACCGTGTAGACTGGAGACAATCAAATTTGAAAGTTAGGCCTACTCGTTTTCACCTGTAAATTATCCATTTCAAACATTCTCATGCTTTCAAATTTTCAGGTCTCAAAGTATTGTGTTAAGCGTATGGTCTATATTTCAATTATTTTTATAGATTTTTTATTTATCAATTTAGGTCATTGTCAATATTTTTTTGTTTTGCTTATGTTAATCATTTTCGTATTTTTTATTTTTTTTACTTTTATATTCTTATATTTTTTATAATTTTTTTTTTTATTATTTGTTATTATGTTTTTTTTTTTTTTTTTTCATTTTTTTTTTTTTTTTTTTTGTTTTTTTTTTTTTTTTATTTTTGTTTATAATTTTACTTATTTTTTTTTTTAAGTTTATTTTTTATTTTGTTTTTTTTTTTTTTTTTTTTTTTTTTTTTTTTTCTTATTTTTTTCTAATTTTTTTTTTATTTTTTTTTTATTGTTTTTTTTTTTTGTTTATTTTTTTTTTTATTTTTTTTATTTTTTTTTTTTTTTTTTTTATTTTTTTTGTTCTTTTTTTTTTTGTTCTTTTTATCTTGTGAGTTTTTGCTTTTTTATATTTTTTTGATTTTTTTCTTTTTTATTTTTTATCGTTTTATTTCTTTTTTTTTTTTTATCGTTTTATTTTTTTTTTTTTTTTGGTTGTTTTTTTTTTCTTTTTTTTAGTTTTAATTTTTTTTTCATTTTTAAAAATTTTTTTTTATTCTTTTTTTTTTTTTGTTTTGTTTTTATATTTTTTTTTTTTTTTATTTTTTTTTATTTTTTTTTTTTCTGTTTTTCTTTTTTTCTGTTTTTTTTTTTTTCTTTCTTTTTGTTTTCTTTTTTTTTGTATTTTTTTTCTTTTTTGATGTTTTCTTTTTTTTCTTTTTTTTTTATTTCTTTTTTTTCTTTGGTGTCACATACTTTGTTGAACCCTTGTTGGAAGGCGGCAAATTGCGATGGAGCAAGGTAATCTCGTACCTTCTTCTTCACATACAGTTGTCTATGAGAAAAACAAGGCAGATAACATGTTAACGTTAGACATGCACAGAAGTGGCCGTTGCAGAAGTGGCGCTAATTAATGTACGACGGCATTTGAGGCAACCGAAATATTTTTTATGATCAATAATAATCGCAAAGGCTTTGCATATTTACAATTTTTCTGGTCTTGATTAGCTCCACTAAGGACAGCCTTTTCAACACTGGTAAAGAATTATCATGCTCTGGAAATACAGTTAAGTATTCTTATAATAGTATATAATAATAAATAGAGGGTATAGGCCTGTTCCTCTGGCTGCGTCTCAGCTCAAGTACAGAACGTTAAGTATGCTGTCAGCCTGTAACGGCAGGTACTGTTACGACTGAAAGGACTTGATGCCTACAAACAAGGCACCCAAGGATGACTTGTCGATAGTCTTTGCGATCGTGTCTAGATAATACAAAAATTAAAAAAAACTTACACATTTGCTTCGGTGACCTCGGCTCTTTCTCCGTTCTCTAGCTCTAGCTCTATCCCTAGCTCACTTAATATATCTTCCTCTGTCGAAAGTAGTTTCGACATTTGATCTGCGAAGTCCTTGTCAAGCTCTCGAAGTTCCTGCATTTCCTCACTGGGGCTTAATACCAGTCAAACATAACAAAAACACAGACATGCGTTATGTAAAATAAATGTGTTTCAGGATCTTGTCTCAAAAACGGTCTCGTTTGATCTGCAATCAATTACAAACGTTGTTGTTATAAATATCTAGTTGCAGTATATGCAAGGCTGAGTGTGTGAAGCATTTTTTTCCCTTTCAAATCGAGTATCGGTACCGGTTTACCAGCTTATGGTGGTTCTATCGATCAGTATATTCAGTGAATTCTTTTCAGAATCGGCCTGATAAACCATGGATCAATGCTGCATCTGTGTCCGACCTTGATTAATCAGTAGGGTAACTTACTCGTGTCACCCTTGGAGTGCATTCTATTCTGATTGGCCACATCCCTATCACGTTCGTTTTTTGGGAACTTTCACCTTGTGAAAACAAATATGCAGTTGAATTTGATGCTAATTGCTCGCCAGGGTGAAGTAATTGTTTTCATTACAAATGATCGACGAACAAGCGTTGTCTTTAAAAGCATCGTTAGATGCAATTCAAGTAAGTAGTAGACAATTAAGTAGCGATTGAATTGAAACAAAATTTCCTATTAAATATAAACTTTAGTACTGCAAATGGTAATGCAATTGCATTGTGAAAGAAAAGGTGTGGGAACGATAAGAAACAGTTGATCATGTAGCATGTAAGTATTGGTTTGCACTGCAAGGTTCTGGAGTCATCAAAATCATTATAAATTTGTCTTGGTAAAGTAACAAGCACTGTACAGAGAAAGCTATATATGGGACAACACACATGGTGTCGGGGCTAGTACTACCTTGATTTCCTTGTCTTCCTATGCTCATTACTCAGCTAGTATACATTTTCTTTCAAAATTGTTTGGCACATGTCATTTATTTGTAATCTTGACCGTTCACTGTATTAGTTTCGTTTGATTCTGTGAGAATTAGTTTTCTTTTCTTTACCAGAACTGGAGTTTATCTTTAAGATTGTGACCCTTGTATTAAACAAACAATAGAATGTTGTAGGGTGGCATAAAAAGCTTTATGGCAAAATAAGGTGCTTGCAACTTTTTTTCTTTAATGTAAATAATTAATTAAATATAAAAAAATCAAATGGAAATTGGTATTTGACGTAAGTCATAAGAAAGAACAAGTGAGCTCATCTTGAACTATCAGGAGAAAGTGGTTAAACATTGACCAAGACACCTCTAAAAAAATGTTCCTACCCTTTTCCAAGCAGCTTCGCATAGAGCAGTTGTGGGAAAGCTGGCAATGGTACAAGTGCGTTGTTGAACAATGACAACCCAAACAGTAGACCACACATCATCGCCGTATCGTTATTGCGACATTCCTGTTATATTCAAATGATCATTATCTCGTATAAAGCAATGATTGAATTTAACATGCATTTTTAGGCCTCTAACAAAAAAAAAGTTGTAATGCCCTTTATAGGTGCCAAAACATGGGTCGGTCGGTCGGATTCTTTTCTCTCCCACTCTCTCTCTCTCTCTTTCATCTTTAACTCCCTCTTTGGGCTGATATTTCTCAGTTTTGAATGCTTTAATACATTTTTCTTCTTCTTAACAAAAAAAAAAAACGGTTTTAAAAACAAAATTAAAAGCCGACCGTAGATTTCAAGATTTGTGGGTCGGTCGCAAAGCAAAACAACAATTTTTTTTAAAGGCCTTATTACACCCCAAAAATACTTATTACTCGGAACAGTGTTCTTAGTAAAAACTTAAAGCGTTACTGAACTGATGGACTTTCAGCCCTAGCGTACTGTTTATTGCACAGCGTCATCTCATGGTCAGCTGACCAACAGTGCGTAACCCAATGTACTTCGTAGGCAGAGGACTGGTTGTGAGAACCAACGAACTAACAGCGCGGGAAGGGAAGCAGCGATTTATAGGGCCTGGTAGGATTGTGCGTGCGTGATTTAATACAGTATGGCTTTAATAGAACAATTAAGTATTTTGATCACGACAAAGCTTAAGACAAAGCTTGAGGTCATTTCAAATGCCTAATATATTGCCTCTACTAATCATATTCAGATTATGTAATGATTATATAATCTGCTAGCACAAGGCTATTGAATCTATCTAATGTTGGTTTTCGAAATTCTGATTCAATGTAGGTTTGTCATTAAACTGGTAAAGCTATAGTGTATATATTATTTTTTTTTTTAAAGTAAGCCCGTGTCTTTCTATTCAACTGTTTGCACATATAAACAGATTCATGTCGTCTGTCTTTTCATTGTGGTTGTTCTTGTTTTGCTTTTTATCCAATCAAAGGCTGAAACATTTTTGCGCCAACCAAATCGTGAGCTTTTTTTTTCGAAATTAGCGTTAAATATCCTCTTTCCTTTTTGTCCCATACGATTGAATATATCACTCATAATTGCATTACCAAAATTTATGCAGAAGCATATGCAAAATTTTGACGATATTTTGAAAGTATATATTATATACGCACTACACACTGCAAACAAGGGTTGTTTTATCACACTCTCGTGCAGGTATTATTAATGTGTAGTGTCACGTTATAGCTTCTCAGCCAATTTGAGGCTCTCTAACATTTATCCTATTTCATATAAAGGTTCAAATACCTGTCTTGAAAGCCTATAAAACCTTGAAAAAATACGATGTGTATTGTGTATTGTTTGTGTGCTTAATTTATGTTAGCACGGTGGCATCCTTCAAGCAAAGGCTGTTCTTTATCTTTAGCATGGCCGTGCAAATATAAAAGCAATCACAATTTTACAAAGAAACATACAATATAAGGTTTACATTCAATGTAAAATAAAACATACACATACATGTATACAAATAGGTTAGAACTTAGAAGGCGAGGAATCCAAACAAGCCCTTGTTTAGAAAAAGAAAAGGAACACACACAAACTAGGGGAAAATTAGTTGTTTTGTTTGCTTATTAAAGTCAAACATGATATTACAAATAATATAAACTCCTTGTGAAAACATAGTAAGTTGGTGTTTATTTAGTCTTTTTTACCAGTAATTCATTCAATATTTGTGTACATTAATAATAATAATAATATTAGTTGTTCAACATAGTTACCTCTCTAAACCAGATTTGTGACTGGGACGGATCATGTTCGTTGATATATCGGAAAAGGACGTTCTTTTCCGGGTCCAGAAGTTCTTCAAACACGAGTCGGAGAAATTCCTAAAGTTCCGGCAGGAAAATAAAAGTTGACAATGCAAGGTCATGTATTAGCGGAAGAAGAACAAAAATGATTTTCGTAAGTTATTATATAACAGTTCCGTAAATAATTGAGGCACCTCCTTTTATACTAAGTTTTGTTTCTTCAGTTGACTCAAAACTTTTGAAATATCATGTGGAGAAATTTTACCTGTGTTATTGTTTCGCATTTTTAGGAAAGATGCTGTCACCTTTCATTTATCAACATAGAATCCACAGAATGGTATCATTTTCAAAAGCATATATGTAATTTCACATGAGAGTAGACTGTGAAATGTAAAAGGACGAAAATCTTGTTCATAATAATGGTTATAATGACATTATTAACAATATCAATAATGACAACGATACAAATAATAATGAAGATGATGATTACCCTGCAATGCAATAAATAGTACCCTAGCAATGGTCAAACACCCATTTACACTTGGGTGAAGAGGTGGCAGATGTGGATTAATGTCTTGCCGAAGGAAGTACTGAGCTGAGATTCGAACCCTCAACCATTGGTCAAGTGAAGGAACCAAAGATGCCTCCTCATTTGCTCACATACACATAATATACTTAACTGTGCTGTGGTGGACTAATGCCAATATAATAGTATACCACAATGCATTTGAGTATCTGAGCTGCATGATCCACTATAATATTATCCTTACTATTACTATCATTTTATCATTATCATTATCATTGTTATTGCAAATGAGGATATTCATCATTGAAAATAATATTTATTATTATTATAAAAATCATTGTCATCTTTAATCACTTCGCATATATTTTTTATCGTACTTTAACTATTACCATATTAATCTCTTCAAATATAACGACTTTAAATTACTAATCACTTACCATACCAATGCTTTACCACACGTATTTAATACAATACCAAACACGACAATCTTGCACCATATTTATCGTTTGTATTAAGCCCTTACCACGTATCTCTCACGATACTAACATCTTGCCATACTATGCCAATGCCATACTAAAAACTTGCCACACCATTCCTTTACAAACTAGTCTTTAATGATGCGTATCCCTCAGCACATTTATTTTTAAACCCCAGTAAAATATTACCACGTCCAATCTTTTATCACAATTACCCTTTACCACACTATTATTTTACCATATCCAATCTGTTATCTTACTAATTACTTACCATACTCAGTGCTCCCGCGTCAACACCCCTTTCCCCTTCAAAGAAGACCATGAGAGGTTTATGTAGGGTAGACTTGGGGAGCCTCAACATCTTTGCGAGTTGCTCCCGGACTGTCCTCCCAAAGATATCATCTCGCTTTACGATGAGCTCAAGGTGTGGATTAGGCATTGGAGGAGGTAGGGGCATATTCATGTAAGGATTGAACATGTAAGGATTGAACATGTAAGGATTGAACATTTGATCCATCCATATACATCGCATGAGTGCCATGTGCATCATTTCCATATCCATATCCGGTTCCGTGGCAATCTAATAAGTTTTAGAAATGTTTAAAGATAATAGTTGCACAGTTAAAGTTTAGTTCTCTTTGTAATGTTGCATTGTGAAATTGTATGGGTGCAATTGCAATTTATCATTATTACTATTATTATTCTAAGTTTTATTTTCAATACAATTATCATATTAAGATATATATATATATATTCATTTCTAATATCATCATTCATTATTATTGTTATCATCATCATTACCGCTATCATCATTACTATTATTATTATCATTAGAATTATCATAATTACTAAATCGACATCGAAATCCAGATGGGTTTGTGCCCCCACACTTAAATTGTGTTCATTGACGCCTACCTCTTGTTGTTGCTTGTGAACGTGTTCTAACAGATTTGCCTTTTCTTTCAGATCAATGAGGAATGGGTATGACAACGAAGAACATTCTTGGGATCGCTGCAACGGGACGAAGAAAAATAAAACGGGATGAGAGAAAAAAAAACCGAAGTGTGACGCCATACTGGCAAAGGTTGCTGGCTCCATACGATGTTGTGCTAAACAGGTATGGCGGTCTTACCAGCGCCAAAAATTCTTTATTCTCCAGCTTAAATGATTTCGCGCGGTCGTTTAAAAGATGAAACGTGGGGCAAGGGTAACAGAAAAAGACAAAAATCCAAGCAGCGGTAGTAAACAGAAGTCAGAAGAAATATAAAACAGAAAAGAGAAGGAGAGAGCCCGATGGAGCTAAAAGAAAAAGAGGCAGCATGAAATACGAATGGCATTTGTCTCTAAAAATGTTCTCTTTAAACATATTTTTGGTTTAAATTGTTGACATACCTATGTTTATCCAAAAGTCTAAGAATCCTTTTTGTTCAGTGTTGCTAATTGGCGTTTTTCTGGCATTGCAATCAGAGTATAATTGTGTACATGAATTAAAACTTTGGTAGATGGTTAGGCACATTCGTCACATGACGTGCATCCTTTGGAAAAACTTCGGTCAAGTTCACGTGTGATCCTTACGTTTTCACGGTTATACAAAATCTTGCACAAACGGATTTTGGCGTGCCATTTTCAAAACAATGTCGCTCAAGGCATGAATGATTTTATTAATGTATAATTATGAAAATGAAATTATTCCTACTTTATGGAAAGCAAGGAATTATATTGATACGGCTTATATTTTTTTTTCACTATAAGCGTTTGTGTTCGGGCTTCGTTTTCCTATGACGCAATGTATTGTTATCCATCTGAGTCGCATTTTTAGTCTTAATTTGTCTGTAAAAAAATTAAAGGGTCATAATCGCTATTATCTAAAAAAATCGACTGAAGGGCAATTTCAATATCATATTGTCCCCTAGAAATCATGTATGAATTACGTAATACGTCATTGTCATGTTGAGACATTTCAAAATGGCGCACATGCATAATGAACTGCCTTCTAGGCCTACGTTGATTTTGTCTTCATATTTAGGTAGTTTCGATCGTGTCGTGATAATGCCATTTTAAGCTGTATATTTCCCCCGGAAAACAAAATGTCTTCATTTGGCACATGATCATAATTATCTATGGCCCAAAATCAGAAGATACTTGGGGTAGTTCCCCCAAAAAGTATTACCATCCAACGAGGCTGCATACAGCGATCCAATGCCCTTGTTAGATCGGCGAATCCCAGATTGGAAATGTAGAACGTCTTGATAGATACGAGGTCGTGCTGGATATTTATCTGAAGCAAAGTAAGACAAACTAAATATAACGATTGTTGTAAGCCGACCTGCCATTGTACCTAAAAGGTCTCATAATTTTTTGAAAAAAAAAAAAATCAAAATTGTGGTCATAATTGTGTACAGGAACGAAACTATTTGGAGAGTTGTCTATGGCACTACCACACGGTCATATTTCCGATTATGGGCCATTTGAAGATTCAATATGACTGTATAGTAACTACTACTTTTAAGGATATATAAAATATTGGTGGCTGATCCAGGGGGAATTAAGTAAACGTGCCCCTTCCCCAAAAAATAAACCAAAAAATTCAAACAAAAAGGTTGGAGAAAGAGCCCAAGAGGGGAAAAATTGGGCTCATCATACTCATGGACTCATCATGCGTATATGGCCTTTTAAAAAATAATTGTTTCATTTTGTTTGTAAAATGGCTCGTAAAATGGCGACCTTCTGGTATGCTCCCCAGGGAGTGGAAAATGTGCATTACTTGTGTTGCGGGTAAGCCTGAATTCGATGACCGGGATGATAATATGTGCTGCGCCTAGAAACAAAGTATTAGGTGGATTATAAATGTGAGCTATTATTATTAATATTATTGTTTTCCTGTCAAACGCGCAATAAAAATCTGATGCCCTTTTTCTTTGGCTTGTCATGGAATTTACTTACTTGGGCACCTCTCCCCATTACCCCCGTCGCAGAGTTCTGGATACGTCATCATGGTTGTTACTGTCCATAACCGTAGAGGTATTTACCTGGTTGAGACATTTCAGTACTTCTAGATAGATCCTGAAGTCGTCTTTTTCAAGGTCTAGGAGCGATGGGATTTCTACGAAAATGGCAAAAGCTTCCCGAAAGGTTACGACTGTCTCACGAAATGACAAGGGTTCGAATTTCCACCAGCTGACCAGTCGGCTCAAATGATTCCCATCGCCAGAATCTCCGCATAAAGTTTAGATAAATGAAAGCAAAATTAATCTATGGTTTAAGTTTTTTTCCGGCCAGTTTAATCAATTGAAACATTGAGGTCATTGGTTCCTGGACATTTCTTTACGAAACAGTCATCAGTCAATTTCACAGACATCATATTGAAATGAGTGTCGATTTCTACACGCGCTTTTCCAATGGATTTTCCGCGAAGTTGTATTAAAGACGAAAATTTAAATGCTCGAATTTCAGTTTATATTACGGAATTCGAATGAAGGCGACATTTGCGTTATTAAACCTTAAAAAAAGTTTTTCTTTGCTGTACATATATGGCAAGAACCGAGGTAATTTTTAAGGGGTAAATTTGATTCGGAAGTAGTAGAGTCATAGTCATCCTTACCATTTATCAGCAACCTGCCTATAGCGGTCAAGACCTTCCGGCACCACTCAAAATGAGGATACCTGAAGACCGGACACTCTAGAAGGATGAGGTAGAAACGAAGATCCTCGTCACACCAATGGTCAAGCTCAATGTATCTGCACAGGTCACTGAGCACGACTTCCGATATCTATAATATAAATTACATTACATAACATTGCAATGGTGATCCGCCATTTAGCTCTGGTGTCAATAGACCGTTTTGTAATGTAATCTAATTTTAACAGGTGAATGAAATTATTTCTAACATGGCAAATAACAAAAATTCATGAAATAAATTTGATTACATTAAGAAAATGGTCTATATCTCCGGATTTTATTTCGCCAAAGCTACATAGGTATACGGTAAAGGTTGCAATTAAATGTTCGGCTATAAATAAGGTTAGAGTTTAATAGGCAGGAGCGGATCCAGTGAATAGAAAGGGAGGGGGCGAAGGGGGGGGGGGGG
>BEXV01000630.1:164817-177269 GCA_003118195.1 Hemicentrotus pulcherrimus | reverse complement strand
AGGGTCTTTGTGAAACACCCCCAGGATGGAGAGTAGCAAATGTAGATAAATGCCTTGCCAAAGGAAACTAGTGGTACACTGGTGTTTTAACCACTCAACCACGACACCTGATCTCCTTAATACGCTGAGATTCATTTTCAGCAACTCAAGGTTACTAATTCTGTGTATAATGCTTACCGAATTGGCAGAGTTCTCCAAAGAATCCCTCCATGCATATACAGTTATATGAAGTGAAGCCATCTTGTACACAGGTAGCTCCATTGAAGCAAAGATTATCTGCGCAGGGATCAGGTGGTGCTGTAATGAGGACAAAGGAAAATAAAACAAGTTCTGAAAATACTTCATCACTGCAGAGATACTTATGGAAACAGGGCCCCATCTTACAAAGAGTTGCGATTGCCGATCCAAATCAATCGCAAGTTCTCCAATCAATCTCAAGTTTGTAGTCTCCTATATCTTATGTATCAATCGCATATTACTTGTGATTACTATCAACTCTTTATGAGACAGGCCCCAGGAATTTGCACTACACATGGGTGTACTTCTCTCTGATGATATCATACACTCATCTGACTGGAATAAGGGACAGGGTACTATTTAAGAAAGAAATGTATTTAGTACTTTCTAAAATTGAATTCATATTTTAACTACAATTAAACTCTAAGCAATGGTTATTTGTTTCTGTCCTACCATGTTTGTACATTAGAGTGGTCTCCAGAAGCAAAACATATTCAAATCATATGAGGTTAATGCTGTACTGTATATTGCTGTCGTATTTCAGCAGTAAATTTGAATTTGATCTTATCAAATAAATATACCTTAGAATGGTCTACGGACCCAAATCAAAAGAAAGTTGTGACTTGTAAATTATAAATACATATAGATAAATTGTGACTGCAATTCATATGAACATTGATAAAACCAAACATATATCTGACATAAATACATGCTATATCAATACTGAGAATATTACAGAATCATTACATAATGAAGACTTGTAAAAACGGCAACATCTAATAACTATATGCAGAATCACTCATTATCGACCATAATACTTTTGTTTTCACTTGGGAACTTGGGAACTCAAAATAAATAAGCTGGTAGATTTTACCTATTTGACAGTGAACACCGGTAAAGCCATTAACACAGACACAGATGTATCCATTAATGTCATCAATACACTGGCCTCCATTCAAACAAGGATTGCTGTTGCACTCTTGTATATCTGGCAAAGAAATATGAGCAGGGGTAATAGTAAGATTACATGAAGCATGGATTACAATCTTCATTGAAAGTCTATCAAAATCTTACAAATACCAATATGCAGCAACATTTACAAAAAGTTCTCGTAAATTGTTCACATACATTTTTTCACATCAAATTGAAGTATTGAATTTATTCTAAAGAAATAAGAATTCAGAAACATGTTTTAATACACACAGATGTAAATTTCAAAAAGCACTCTTTTTTGTAGTTAAGGAGGGAAATTTATGATGGAAGGGAGAGAGTGAGAGAGGAAGGGGTAGGGGTAGGAAACAGGGACAGGGATGGTGGAAAATGATAAGGAGTGATATATTCCTTACTTATTTCACAGTAAGTTCCTGTATATCCTGGGTTACATTGGCAGGTGTACTGGCTTCCTTGGCTGACACATAGAGCTCCATTCTGACATGGGGCGGTGAGACAGGCATCAGGCATCGCTGAAATCAAACAGGCAAACATGATCACTTATTATCTTTGTTTGTTTCAGAATTGAATTAGTAACATGCATACCAAGACAAAGGGGAAAGAAATGCATGTACTTCACTTTTCTGTTTAAGGTGAATTCATAGAACTGGTTTCGAATGCTCCCATTCTTCTTTAGATAAAAGGGAGAAACATCAAGTTAAACTGAATGGAAAAATAAAATGTACATGTAAATGTAATACAAATCTGTTTCATTTTAACACACATGTATGTACAGTTTCCATTATTTCAAACATTTTCAAATATGTGTGCTCTTTTGCTTGATTATATCTATGGATTCAGACTCAAATTAAATGGCAAAATATGGAGTTACATCTTTGTGTCACTGAACCCTCGATATAGTCTACTTACCCTCTTCACAGTATCTGCCTTGGAAGCCTGGTGCACAGTTACATATATAGCTGGTCCCACTTGCCTCACAGGTGGCGCCATTCTCGCACTGATCATAGTCACATGGATTCGCACCTGAATCACAATGGCAAGGTAGGTAGGTTATATAAAGCACATTCAACAAAAATAGCACTTTTATATCATCTGGGGGGTGTTTCATAAAGAGTTGTTCGTAAAGTTACGCATGACTTTACGAACAACTTGTATATAAAGTGCCTGGTAGGATGCCCAAAGTTTTTTCTGATATTTCCAATAACCTCAATTAAATTACGGCAAAAAATATACTTTGCATTAAAAATGGTTGTTATAATAAGAATGTTAATCTACATCTGCACAGTTCAACTTAATAAATAATAATCAATAATGATTGAGCATCCCATCTGGCTTTTCATACACAAGTCGTTCGTAAAGTCATGCGTAACTTTACGAACAGCTTTATGAAACACCCCCCTGGTGGATAAAGTAATTGCCATAGCAATTTAAACCAAATTGAAATTTTTTTCTTCTTCCCTAAATCAGGTGTTTTCTTTGAGAGCCAACATGTATTATTTAAGGCCTTAATGAAAATATGAGGTGCCTAAATCAAGGTAAAAAGATACAAAACAGAATAATTTTCTTTTCCTTCTCTTAAGTATAAAAACCACTTAGGCAATTTCGTTTATGTGATGATATGGTATGTGTATTCCAATATTTACAGGTCCAGCACTAGATATTTTTGGGTAGAAATGACAGAAAATGGCAAAGTAAAGAGAAAAGATGTAATAAATATGAAAGCTCTAGTAAGCATTCAAAAACTTTCCAATCTCTTCATTTACTTCTCTGACATTGCATCAGTCACCAGAGTGTGACCTTATTGAATCATGTACAAAGATTAATATTTCCCATCTTTAAGGTTTAGCTAGAAAATTGCACTAAATTGATTACGTTTAAATCAACATGTGTAGATTTAACATGATAAAACAAGAATTCAATAAATCTGACAAATGTAGAATAAATAAGGGTAAATTAAAAATAATAACTGACAACTGCTGAATGCTAGGCAAGTGGGAGGGGGAATGCTAGGCAAGTAGAAAGAGAAATGCAGCAGAAATGCACTCACCAACAGGAATCTCATTCTCACAAAGGGTTCCATACCACCCAGCTATACAATAGCACATGAAATCGTTGATGCCATTACCAGTCTGGGTACAGTCCGAGCCATGGAGGCAGGGAAAACCATTGCAGTTGTCTAAAAAGAAGGAAATGACGAGTCATAAGATTGTAGCAAAGCAAAATTTTTATAGAATTTGCCTATGAGCATTTGCAAAACGCAGGTACCATTTTGAATTGACAACAAAAAAGTAATAGATTTTGCTCATACAGCAACATAATTCAACTCATTCAATTTAATCTCAAAAGCAGAACTAGGAACCCCTAGACACGGCAGGGGGAAAGGTAGTTCACAGATTTTCTTTGATCCTTGAACATACATCACAATGACTAAATTAGAGGTGTATTCACATAATGTATTCATCTTCTCATATTCTTTTCTTTCTTCTCATTCTTCCTTTGTTTTACATGTCACTGAAAAACATGCATCATCATAGAGACCGAGCAGTTCACCCTATCCCGCATTTAGAGATCCTAATATTTTGACCCCAATGAGAAAAAAATGTCAATCCCATGACAAGTTGTACTTACATGCCAATGCCTCATCCATGATCTTGATAGAGAAGCCCCTGGCTGTGAAATCACCTGTCTCTTCTCCTGAGGTAAATACAACCCACAAACCAGTTGACGTGGAGTCAAAGTTGGATGGGATGGTGCTTCCAGAGGCACGTACCACCACAGAATCTCGGTCATTGGGGTCCTGTCCTTTGCCAGCCTCAAGGAAGTCCAATCCCTCGCGGGTACTGAAGTCTGTGAAGATCAGGCGCATCCGACGAGGCTCAGGGATCCTGATCAGCCAGCGACAGAAGCGACGGCTGCTGTATTCATTGGGGTAGTGTGGAGAGAATATCTCATACTCTCCATTCACTGGAATGTCGACCGACTGGATGCAATCGTTTTCTGTATGAAAATGGCAGAAAAGGTAGGGTATTGTATGCTGGACATTCTTATATATTGTTATGATAGGCATGTTCATTTTGATGTTTTGACAATGAAAAAGTGCCTTTTTCAGAGTATTTACACAGAAAGGTGTACGTGGCTGTTAATGTTGTATATCAAATAAAAACGTATAAATTGCGACCAATTTGCAAATAGTTCAAGGTACTCCTGATTTAACTTGTATTCTTATCCACAACTGTATTATTTCAGGCTTAAATAGTTCCTAAAAACCAAGGAATACCAAGCTTACCTTCCTCACATCTCAGTCCAGTGAATCCGTTGGGACACACACAAAAGAACCGATCGATAAGGTTCTGGCACATGGCACCATTCTCACATGGGTTTGATGCACATTCATTGATATCTGGTCATCAAAAAAGGAAATAAACAAAATAATTACAACATGTTCTGATCAATTTGGATTAAAAAGTATACAACATTTGTCAAGACACTAACAGTTTCACCTTAAGGAACAGTTATAATGTAGTGCCTTGAGTGATGCTACATCAGAGAGTGTCCTATAGGAATACTTGTTACTACTGATATCATTCTATTTTATACATGCATGAATTGGAATGTGCCAGAAAGAATGTGAAAAAAAACAATGTAACATTTCCAAGCATTTGCCTGAAGCATATCTGTTGAGAAAAAAAGCCATATTCATAACAGAGTTTTTAATCAGAAAAAAAGTCACCATGGACGGTTTTGACATACCTGTCTCACATAATGTACCTTCATAACCTGGTACACAGTTACACATGAAGCCATTGACCATGTCTATACAAGTGGCTCCATTCAAACAAGGATTGTTTTCACATTCATCAATATCTGGAAATAACCCAAGAGAAGACATGAGAAAATGTTAAGAGTAATCCAACACTTGTATGCTCAAGAGTGGATTTATTCCAGCTTTATTTAGTGCAGGAGAAGGTGTTGTACAATCAGACATGTAGGACACTTCCTTCACATTATTAAGTGAACATCACAGGTAAACAGAGATCATTGGGCAATCTGAGGGATGTCCATTAATATTAATTTGAACCTATCTGTTTAAGCACAGTTATTCTCATTTAGGAAAGAAAAATGATTAAATAATACTAATTGGCTTTCACGTGGTACAAGGCTACACTGCCTAAGTATAATGAAATTAGACAAGTTGTAACAAATGTGTCATACTTTAACCCGTTGACTACTGAAATGTATAGGTGCAATAAGCTTAACACAGGGACCACCAAGTTCCCGTAAGCAAAGGGTTAATCAATATTCAGACATGTGCATAAATGAATGCCTTACAAAAATGGCCTATTTTTTGGTAGATGCAAAGAGATGTGTTTACTATAACTTTACTTCATCTGTGTTGATAAAAGACCATATCTTACCAGTCTCACAGTTAGATCCTGTATATCCTGGTGCACAGATGCAAGTATGACCATTGACATCATCCATACACGTACCTCCATTCAGTCAAGGATCGCTATCACACTCATTGATATCTAGCAATTGAAAATGATATATTGACACAAATAATCACTGCAAGCTCTTACTGTCAGATTTTGATATAAACACATTATATGATTTTTGTTCATGAACTGCAGTTCTCGAAACAGAAAATACAATTTTTGCTAATGTAAAGACAGCTGTTAATTGCCAACAATATTCATAACTCTAGTTTAAACAATATTAAAAGAAAAATACATATAAGTCACAACCGATGTCGCTTAAGAATAAAGCTCAACATATAAGACATCATAAACATCTAAGTCTTGCTTATTGATGAATGGGTTATACTTTTTTTTTTTTATTGCTGAGGCTTACTGAAATTTAAAACGCTATTTATTTATAAAAGAATACAAAAAAAGTTAATCAATCAAAATACAAAGATATTTAAGACTTACTTATTTCACAGTTTGATCCAGTATATCCAGGGGCACACTGACAACTGTATCCATTGACTAAGTCTGTACAGGTACCACCGTTTAAACATGGATCTCTGGAACACTCATTGATGTCTGAAAGAATCACAATAGTACAGAGTGTGAATTCTGACAAAAAATGACTGTGTTGTTGACTATGTACTGTGGCTACACTTATGCCTATATATGTACAGTACTACCAAAAGGTTATCTGATATTAACGATGTGAACAATAAATTATTTGAAGATAGCATGCCAGATCATGTATCATATACTCGATCAATTTCTGTATCATGGTATTCATTAATCTATGAATCAAACTGGTTTTATTCATGACAGGGATTGAAATAATCAAGAGATATTTCATTTCAGTTATACATATTTTTGTGAATGAAAATATTCAGTGGCTGTAGTTAAATATGGACTCACCTGTTTCACAGTTTGTTCCTTCATATCCTTCGGGGCAAGTGCAGTTATATGAAGTCCTGAAGTTGTTGCATGTAGCGCCATTTAAGCATGGGTCTGACACACAAACATCTTGTTCTGTGATTGCAAAGAGAAATCACAACATTGTGTATATAATAGCAGAAAATATATGTTTCAATGATATCAAAGACAAGGCATTACAGCATTACTTACATAGCAGAATAAATCATTTTATTGGACTGATTCACTGATACAAAATGAAAGAATGCGTCAATACCACTTCATATACATGTACATGTTTATGTATGCACATTACATGGAATTTTTTACTTTGGGTATGGTAAGATAACAGTGTGTTATTTAGATCTTTACCTGTCTCACACAGAGTGCCTTCATATCCTGGTTGACAGACGCAGATAAACAATCCAACTTGATTCAAACAGAAGGCACCGTTTTGACAAGGATCACTTAAACAATTGTCCGTTACTGTAGGAGGGTGAGATAAAGACATGGGATTACGATGCAGAAACCAATAAATCAAATCAAATCAAATCAAATCAAATCAAATCATTGACTTGGTTTTCTTGACATTCTTGACATTCAAGATAGAGAAACACATATGACTAAGTCATCAATATTAATACAGATTTGATATCTATTACAAATAGACAACTGCCGTTTTAATTTGTATACATGTTTACCCTAAATCTCTGTGTATAAAGCGCACTTTTTTCCCGTCGGCAAAAATCAAAAGTCGGGGGTGCGCCTTAAACACAGGTACAGGATATTATGAGTCCTCGAAATGCTACTTTTAAGTGTTTTTTTTTTTGGTCTTCAAAATAGGGATGTGCCTAGAGATTAGAGATTACGGGAATCAATATCTTCAAAAGTACACAACTAAAATTTCTATGATTACCATTATATTTAAAAGCATGTGTAATGTACACTAATTTACATGTACATTTATCCAGGAGTAAAACCAAACTAAAAGAGCAAGGTTTGAGTAGATGATACAGAGTATCTTTTCAGAAACCGCATCAAATTCTTACCTGACTCGCAGTGGACGCCTTCATAACCAACAGCGCAGTCACAGGTGTAGCTGGTTATCATGTTGTTACAAGTTGCACCATTCTCACATGGACTGGAGTTACAGGGGTTAATTTCTGTGAAAGAAAATTTAAATATGGTTTAATATTTCAGATCATCTGGTACAAATACATGACAATATAGGGCATTCTATTATCCAATAAATCGAAGATACCATCCCAAATAACAAGACAGTATATTATTTTCCTTCGGGATCTCGAAGTAACGAAAATATCTCAATTGTTTAATTGAACGGCTCCAAGAAACATAATTTAATTTACATAAGCCATATGGAAATTGATTAAACACATGCTGCAGTAGAAATAGAAATAGAACCTATGCTCAAAGGACTTTATGCTCTGAAGTGTCCTGCTTCTCCTGTCCTCTTTGAAGAAATCTGCTTTAAAACTTGTGTAAAACAACATTAGAGATAAGTGAATGTTATCATACCTATTTCACAGTTGTTGCCTGTATACCCGAGTGGGCAAGTACATATATAGAATGAGTTGAATTCATTACAGGTAGCTCCGTTCAGACAAGGGTCCGACTCACAGGCAAACAATCCTATTCGAGGAATAAAAGAAAAAAATGAAAAAAGTATTTACACGTTACTTCCAAATATAATAACAAAAGAGTGTTTCCTTTCGGTCCATATGCTAGAAGACACATAATAGGGTTTTTCCATGGCTCCTAATGGCCGACAGTAATGGGATTGTAATACCAATGTGTGAATAGGAACAAACTATCTTAAGTCAGCTTAAAATATCTCATCTTTCCCCTAATAAACTACTTAAAAGAGCTATAGATATGTGTATAGTATAAAGTTAATTTAATCTTAATTTAAATACTGAAATAAACACTACAAAATTAAATAAAGAATACAATTTCGGAGGAGGGATCGTACTTGTTTCACAGTTGACTCCTGTCCATCCTGGAGGGCAGATACAGGTGTAGTTGCTGATGTTATTCACACAAGTAGCTCCGTTCATACACAAGTCAGGCTCGCAGGCATCCACATCTGAAACAAAATAAGCTTTGACAATTTAGTTTTCTCCTCACTTGCAAGTCATGGACAGATATCTCTTCTCAATGCATACCCGGTATATCACGTTAATCTCTATGTACTTACATGTTTAACCCAAGACCATACTCTGTTTTAGATGACAACAAACTTTAACAGAAGAGATCTTTCATGATAAGACATAACAGAAGAGATCTTTCAAGATAAGACATAAATTTCATATGTGCGTTATTATACTATCAACATAATTGCTTGTCATGTACTAATCAAATAGGATTGTCATTTCTGAACTGTTCTAACAGAATAAAACTGACAATGCACTTTTAATAAATAAAAGTGGAACATATGAAATTAATTCAACTCTGTAACTAAGACGATTACCTATTTCACAGTTGGTGCCATCATAACCAGGAGGGCAGGTACAGTTGTAGGATGTAAATAAATTGTTGCATGTTGCTCCATTCTGACATGGGTCTGGATCACAAGCATCTAGTTCTAATTAGTAAAAGAAGAACAAGGATAAATCAATCATACAGACTAGCAAAAAAATTTGGACTGTACATAGTATTCATTATTCTTTAGAAGTCATGCAGTGTTTTGAATCAAATTAATTTGAAAAAAGTTATAAGCAGAGTAATTTTCTCCATTTGATTTATTAAAAAGAGTGATATTTACATATTCATTCAAACCTATTGACCGATTTTAAACCACACTGCTCTACAAACATTTTTAAGAAAATAAGATGAAGCACAGATGATCGCATTTTAGATTATTATCATTAGGTATTTGGCATCTTCTGTGCCCGAATGGGGGTGTGCCGGTGGGCTTCAACACTTGGGTTTCCCCCTACTCTCATACAAATAGTGCAGGGGGTTCTTTTTTAACATGCAAAGATGGTGACTCTTCTCTACATGGGCCTGCATTTAACGTCCTATACACAGGACGGAGTGTTTTAAAATAGCCTGCGTCTATGAAACAGGGGGGTCACGTTAACATACAACGCAGGCTTCAGTCAACGCAGGCTTTCATACATGGGCAATAAAACTTCAAAATTAGATTCAGAGAAGCGGCAGGAATAGTTTAGAGTGAGTTTGCAATCTTTACCTGTCTCACATTTCTCTCCAGTATAGTCTATTGGACATGTGCAGGTGTAGAATGTGATTAAATCATTGCAAGTGGCACCATTGAGACATCCGTTGCCATCACATGCATTTTGAACTGTAGTGAAGAGAATATATACTCATAAAAACATAACATTTCTCATACAGGTTTGCATTCTTTGTATAAGGTTAATATATGGATAAATGCAATTTAGTCTTGATGAATGAGGGCCGGCACAATCAGCTGTAAAAAAACATAGTACACATTCTAGGTGAAAGCAATGGTATATGTTTTTCGTAGAGCAAGACTAACAGTATGTAAAATCTTGTTAACAATTTTCTGTTAACCTGTTGACTACTGAATTCTCTCTTTTTCATAGGTATAATACATGGACCACTCGGTTTCAGTAGGCAATGGGTTAACTGGTTGACTGTTCAGTTCTTCCTATTTCTCATCATCTTTAAATATAATAAATGATTGAAAAAGTTGTGAATGAAACCAAGTTACAGGCATATATTACAGATTGGCCGATTTCAAACATCGTGCTTGTGCATTTACTAGTAGAGTGAAACAGAGGTGTATATGTATTATGTCCAGTTCATGCATTCCACACTAACGATATCAAACTTTAAGCAAGCTACTACTAAGATGTAGTAATAAGTGGTTAAGTGAACAAAACCAACCATTTTTACAGTCCATTCCAAAGTATCCCAGAGGACATGAGCATGTGTAGGAGTTGAGAACGTTAGTACAGTTAGCACCATTCTGACACGGGTCACTGCCACATGCATTGAATTCTGCAAAGGAATGACAGGTTAGAATTAGAAGCATCGTGAAGACAAATTTTTGATTGAATATACCTCTAAGTGAAATGTTTTTATGTAAAAAAAAGGATAACAAATTGAGACTGGAATATGTAGCTTTTTTATTCACAATTCTAGATACAAGAGTCTGAAGCAAATCACTTTACATACCATAACATCTAAATTTTATCAGCGAAATCTGTATTTTTTATGGATAATACTAATTTACTAGTTACTGCAAAATATATATTAATCTCTATTACTATTCATACTACTACAAAGTTGGTCATACAAAGCTATGTGCCAACGGGTTCTTCTGCGAATATATTTCAAAATTACATCCCATGAAAATGAAAAATGATATTGTCTGATATTTACCTTCTGAGCAGTTGATTCCCTTCCATCCTGGTTCACAGGTACAGTTGTAGTCTCCCAAGATATTGGTACAGGCAGCTCCATTCTCACAAGGGTTAGGATCACAACCATCAAGTTCTATGAAGAAAAAAAAAACAGTGGGAACATTTAGGTTGGGCAGGGTGAATACCCCAGTTGCATGTTTTGGGGCTTATTTTTTTTTACCGCAATATGCTTATTAGCTATTAATGAACATTACATATACATGTATGTCAACATATCATACTACATTCTATTGATATAAAATCAAATAGAGACATTCAGTAAGTACTATACATCAGAAAACATACATGTACATCACCTACCAGGTTGTTGAAATGCACATAATATTAAAATATCATCCACCATGTTTTCGAAAACTAGATATAACTCCAATGAACTTACATGTATTTATTTCCAAAGTTTCAATCCCTAGTAAAAATGTATACGTCACAGCCATATATACACACGTTTTTTTACAGGATAATAGTCAAATAATCTGTGTATCAAATTAAAACCTTGACTAATACAGAAGAAAAACGTTGCCTACTCACCAGTTTCACAGAACACTCCAACAAATCCTGGAGGACATGTGCATGTATATGTGTTGTCTACGTTCTGAGTGCAAGCTGCTCCATTCTGACAGGGGTCACTTGCACATCCAGAGTAAGCTATTTGAATTAAAGTAAAGGTATACGAATTTTATATTTAACATCTTTCATTGAAACAATGACATTTGAACATTATAAGTCATGCTCTTCACAAAACCATGATACCATACATTAACCTTAGGTAAAGTTGAAATGTTGTTAAGATCTATATTTGCCATTGCTTTTAATGCCACAATTCTGTTTTATCAATTGAAAAGAAATTCATATGCCCACCCATTTATGCTGTTTTACAGAAGATTCAATTATCATATGTGGAAAAGGATAAATCATAATAGAAATCTGTTGTAACTTGATTATAATAGAAATGGGTTTATAAAACTGAAGCACCAAATGAATTATTCATCAAATCAACCACATGACTTACTTTCACAGTCCATTCCAGTGAAGCCTATAGAGCAATCACAGGTGTAATTAGTCCTGAAATTGGTACAGTTTGCTCCATTTTGGCAGGGATCTGGGTCACATAGGTCGATTTCTGGAAACAAAAGAAGAGGAATAATGTATTAAAGCAGGTATAGATCATTGTACAATATCATTTGTTTTATAGCTAAAACATGCACTTAAAGCAATGTTGAGAAAACAATGTAAGAGGAGAGGAAGACCTGTCATTAAAATCATACAATAGTCATATTTGATAAGGTAATATTATACTAAATAATACATGTATTAACTATTTTCCATAGTCACATAATTTGTTTTACATTGCAATGACTATAGATGTTAGCAACTTTGAGAAGTATATTTAGGGGGGAATTTCATGATAAAGAGAAGATCAAAAATTAGAGTCACTTCCATATATATATATATATATACA
>BEXV01000630.1:139331-161773 GCA_003118195.1 Hemicentrotus pulcherrimus | reverse complement strand
GGTTAAGACAATGGAAGCAAAAATCATACAAAATGATTTGATATACACACTTGTACACGTAATCTATTGTTCCCTATCATTTTTTCCTAAGTCAGAAAATGATACCCACTCTGCCTATGCACTTCTCTTTATTTATTGATGATAATCTAAGAAAGTCTTTTCAGTTATTTGAGAGAGACAAGATATATGTTTTTACCTGTTTCACACATGGAGCCAGTGAAGCCAGGTACACACGCACAGGAGTAGGTATTGTTGAATGTTGCACATGTTGCTCCATTCTGGCAAGGGTTGCTGACACAACCAACATAATCTATGGAGACAAAATGAAAATAAGCACATCATTCTCTTCCTAGTAACGACTTGTAAGTGTAATTTCATCCATGATATATTTAGATAACATCATGAATCTAAGCAGAGGTTGGATTAAAAAAATCTGTAAAAATTGCCTATACTAGGCCCAGTATATTCAAGGCTTTTGTAATAATTCTCTACATCATATAAATGAATACTATGGTTAGTGGCATAACAGATTTTTTGCCATGAAAGCAAATTTTGTTCTTCTTCATTTCTAAGCAAAAGCAATTATATGTGATATATATATAAATCACATTGCCACATTAAAGTAACCGATTTGGTAGGTTATGGACATTACCTTGACAGTTGACTCCTGTGAATCCAGGCAGACAGTCACATGTATAGGAGATCCTGAAGTTTGTACAGACTGCCATGTTCTCACATGGGTTCGTATCACATAGATTCACCTCTGTAGAAGGAGACGGATGAAGTAAGCAATAAATAATGTATAAAAAGTTAGAGGTTGAGCTTTTTCTATTTTATTATTAAAACCTCTGTTAATAAGAACTCGATATATTTCCTATTATCTCCTTTTTCTCATTCACTCGCACCACTTCACTGTCTGTATCTCATCTTCTGACTAAACTAGGTTCATTCACAATACAGAGCAATGTTAAGTTTTGTGCATCAACATGATGCCTCCTCTTTTCTTTGGTAAATGATCACCACAAAAATTACAGCTGAAAATGTAAAAGCATGTTATTCTCCGTTTTCAAAAAGTCAATGTGTAGCATGTATGAAACCCCTTTCCAAAACTTCCTCTAAGAAAGGGAAACTTAAAGATGAGCTTTTCCATACCTTCTTCACAGTTAACTCCTCTATATCCCGGAGCACACTGGCAGATATAGAAATCATTTGCTTGAAAGCATGTCCCTTCATTCTGTCAGGGGTCACTATCACATCCAGAATACACTACAGAAACAAGCAAATGAAAGAGACATAACATTTTCAATACATCATTATATTTGTATCATGTCATTTAGAAGTGTTCTCTTTCCATGATGTGTTTAACCTATTCTCATGATAATTCAAGCAGCATGTACATATGAATAGATAGACACAAATGTGAGTTATATAAACAAGTGGTTAAAAATGAACGGAGATGAAAAATTAGAAGTTCACAGGAACCTATACAACCATTATTTAGATGTCTTTGAAGAAAAAAATTAAGAGTTAATTCTAAACTGTATTTATTTACACTTAAGTGATGTCCATTTCGGCAAATTGTAATATGAAATGTATGAAATAAACAACTTGTCTATGTTATCAACGGCTATTGGGATTGTAATAGCCATCATTGCAGTTATCTAAATCAAGCTATCTCACCTTCACAGTTGACACCAGTGTAACCCTCAGGGCATGTACAGTTATATGACGTCCTGAAGTTAGAGCAGGTGGCCCCATTCTGACAGGGATCGGAGTCACACAGGTTGATTTCTGCCAAAGACACAAATAGTGATGATAAGAAGGCACAAAAATTACAGAGGAATCTACTATGTATCAACTGACCTATGCTTCAACATTTAATGTGAGATATAGATCTATGCGTGTGCTATTTTTAAATGAGGCTTTAATTACCCTAAACATACAGTTTTTTTGGTGAAACAGTTTTTTTGGTGAATAGATGTACTTCCGAATTACAGAGTCAAGAAAATAACTTGAAAACATACAGGTAGCATGCTGCAATTTGTAGGAAAATTCATATAATTTAAGATTGAAAACAGTATCTTACCTTGTTCACAGAATTCTCCTTCATAGCCTGGTGGACAAATACATGTGAAGGTATTGTCTACATTCTCTGAACAGTTGGCACCATTCTGACATGGGTTACTGGAACATCCAATGTAAACTGAAAAGAGAGATGGACATGTGAGGAACATTTGATTGGTTTGAAATGATAGTTCTGATTTTGTTTTTTGATCCTCAACAACACCCTTTTCAATGATTAAAATGTATCATGGGACCAGTTTATATTTATATAGTCGTTTGGACCATTGGAACTTGAGGCAGATTTCATTTGTGTTGAGCAAATTATTCAATAAAGTCTTCTACTACTACGACTACTAATACTACAAAATGAAAATCTTTATCATAAATCCAATTTCACATACATGTATTTAGAAATTTCATAACACAACATTCAGATAATTTCGACAATCATCAAGAAATACATTCATCCAAAAGTATGTATCGTATCTGTCAAGTTCTTTCGTACCAACACAATCTAAGAAACACATATTTTTTTGAGACAATAATCATTTCAGTTTACCTTCACAATTGTCTCCTGTGAATGCCGGAGGGCAAGTGCAGTTGTAGGAAGTCTTGAAGTTTGTGCAAGTGGCGCCATTTAAACATGGATCCGATTCACACAAGTCAATTGCTAAAACAGAGAGGACAGAAACAAAATGTTATCTTACATATATCTGGCAACATGAAAATTGAGACATCACTTTATATCTTCAAAGAGTAATAGCCGTTGCTAGTACACTGCGTATGTTCATATGGTTATGGATATAATTCAATTAAACAGAAGAAAGCGAGCAAACCAATTGAATATAGTACCATTTTCACAGAGATCTCCTTCATATCCAGGTGCACAGAGACAACTGTAAGAGTCATTTCCTTCACTGCACATGGCTCCATTCAGACAAGGGTCGCTTGCACAACCTGCATATACTGAAAAAGTGAATCATACCAAAAGTGTGAGTTATCAGCTGTATTTTAAGTGGGAGAATGGAAACAAATAGGAAATATATCTTCTATAAAAATTCAGAAGAAAACAAAAATCAGAAATTATACAACAAGAGATGCATGAAGGCTAGGTTATATGAAAAGAAATACTAAACAAAATCTCTCCGGGCTGTATCAGCTCTGGCTAAAGCCACAAGAAATCACATTTTCACTCACTTAGATTACAGAAATAAACAAAATAAGCAATTAACAAATTGGAGATGAAAAGAAATGTGCTGGTTAGGAAATGGTTACCTTCACATATCATTCCCTGGTAGCCAGTTGGGCAAGCACAGTCAAACGATGTCCTGAAGTTAGAGCAGTTTGCTCCATTCAAACATGGGTCTGGATCACACAAGTTTATTTCTATAAAAAAAAGATACAAATTTGGCTTTCAAAATGTGTTTCGATTCATTAAAATACTTCAATTGTTAAAAATATTCTGCCAGTCATACAATGCATAACAGAGCAAAAATAGCACCAAGTCAAGACTAATACATTAACACAACCTCTAGGGCAATTATGCGACCCCCCTTTTTCAGATTCTTCATTGGGATTCCTGCTAGAAATCTATAAAATTCAGCATTAGGCTTTGAATATATTATTATTCTTTAATTTGCTTTGTTCATAATTGTACATACCATTTTCACAGTCCATGCCTTCATATCCAGGAGGACAGGAGCAGTTGTAGGAGCTGAGGATATTGGTACAAGTAGCTCCGTTCTGACAGGGATCACTACCACATGCATCAAATTCTGAAAATAAATGACATATATCAAAAGATATCTTAGAGCCATTCATTCAACTGGTTGCATCACTCCTCCTTTGTAAAACAATGTGTAGAGCAAATAATTTTGTGCGACTGGCATTGCTCACAACTTGTCTTTTACATATGCAGGACACATTTACAAAGGATGTATGCCCAATTGAAGAAAAAAAGACTAATGTAAATAAATAAATTTTCGTAAAAATTGACTTAAAAGTGAAGCCCAAATTACACAAGGAGATTTTGCCTCTGAACTAAACAATGCTGGCTTTTGTTTCAATGTACATGTAGTATACAGGTAATATTAAGAGTCAGACCCTTGTCACTACCTTCAGTACAATTGATTCCCTTCCATCCTGGTGCACAGGTACAGTTGTAGTCTCCCAGGAGGTCCATACAGCTAGCTCCATTCTCACAAGGGTTCGGATCACAACCATCAAGTTCTATTTCAACAAATACAAAATAAAATGCCAATAAACATATATCTAGATACTGTATCTGTCAAGTATATCTATCGAAATATATGTAGATAAAATATATATATCTTTAATATTTATATATGTCTAGAATGCCACTCTCCTAATCTGAAAAAGTGAAAATCATAAAGAGCTTATAAACATTGGTAATATAAGCTATATAAATGTTATCTTTATCATTATGACTAACGTCAATTTTATTATTGTATCACATACAGATGAACAATGTAATTTCACTTAGTTATGCACATGCACATAGGCACGGGTAGCAGTCATTGCATTATTTAAAATATCATATTAATACAAATGACAAGGACAGTGAAATATTTTCCAGGGTTGGGGACATTGGTAGATAGCACACAGTATCTTGTTGAATCCCACACTAATCAGAGTGTAGCTTCCTCATTAATGCTCCTTCCAAATGAAATTGACTCCCACAAACTACAGATCATGATTAAATACATGTAATGGATTAAACAAATGTCTTGGTTGTTTATCATTCCATACCGATTTCACATAGCATTCCAACATATCCGTTGGGGCAGGCACAGGTGTATGTGTCATTTTGTTGACTGCAGGTGGCGCCATTCAGGCATGGACTGCTCTCACAACCGGAGTATACTGCAGAAGTATAATAACATTTCAATTATTGAAATTTACTGTCATTCAAATGGGTGTCTTTCTTGTTGCATTTTAAAAGCATGACAAATTAAAGCTAATATGTTGCACTTGAAGGAAGGTTTATAACCTTTACTTACTACATACTAAATGTATCAATCAATGAAGTTGACCATAATATGCAATAAAAAATGACATGTACATGAGTAATTGAAAAATTCATTGCTTTAAATACACAAACAGTTTCAATAAATATTGTACAATGCGCAAAGACTTCTACTGCCATGAGTTAAGTGGGTTCCGATTCAATCTTATTATTAACAAGAATATTAGCTCCATGTTACCTTCACAGTTGACACCAGAATAACCTTCAGGGCATGTACAGTTATATGACTTGCGGAAATTAGAACAGGTGGCTCCATTCTGACATGGATCTGGGTCGCACAGGTTGATTTCTATGATAAAAAAGGTGAGTAAAGTAGAATCTTGACTTGAATCATTCTTCATGTCAAGAACACAAATACAGGCATCTAAAGTCACACAATAGCACAAACATAACCATGTACATCAACAGTTGGGTTCCTTCAAAAGGATGTTTTCATTTTTATTTGGAGGGATAGTGATAAAGTATTTACCGTTCTGACACATCAAGCCGTTGTAGCCAGATGCGCACATACATTTATAAGTGTCATTTGAAAGCTGAGCACAGGAGCCACCATTCAAACAAGGGTTACTACTGCACGCAGTAAAATCTGCAATAAACAAATAATGGATAGAAAAAAGAATTCACAATTTTTACACAATGTAATACCTGCCAATACCAGAGAAAATAACAAAATTACAAAATTGCTAAAATAACCAAATGCATTTACATCATTATTCCACTTGAACTGTTTCACTGCAATGAAATTAATGTTTACCTGATCTTCTAAAGTGCCAAAAGGGCACTGTATATAGAGACATTATCATTCAAATAGCCTTAATTTAATCATACAAAGGCATATTCTTCTGATAAAGGTTGTAATACAGATTTCATTATTTAAAATATTTTCAAAAGTATTGGTTAGCCAAAGTAAACCATTATCAATGTTATTTGTCAACATTTTTTAGTATTCACTCAAGTTTAAAAACAATGATTTCACTTACTCTCACAGAAATCCCCACTAAAGCCATCTGCACAGATACACTGGTAAGTGTCATTAAGCTGCATGCAAGTAGCATCATTCTGGCATGGGTTGCTGCCACACCCATCATATACTGTTATGTGATATAAACATATTATTAAAAAAACATTTACAAAAATAGCTGGATAATCATCACCACCCCCATTAAATGAACAGCGCAATGGATGTCTACAGCTAAAAACATCTTCCCACGTACTGATCCAATCTAGTCCAGAGAGAATTTGGTATAGCGCTTATTCCTTGAAGTTACAAAGTAGTTTCCAATTTACTTCACAAAGCAGCACAATGGCATCTTTAATACACACAATGATTGTAAGATTGTAAGATTGTAAGATTTTATTGACTCTATCGACCCCCTCTCGGGGTATGAGGGTACAAACATAATTATTTACAACATGATAAAAACCCTTCATGATCACAAACTATAGATTCTTTTGAAATTTGTATTAAAGCAGATCTCCTGGATATTTACCTTCGCAGTCAAGACCTGTGTATCCTTCAGGGCAGGTACAGTTGTATGACGTCCTGAAGTTAGAGCAAGTGGCTCCGTTCTGACAGGGATCAGGGTCACAAAGGTTGATTTCTAAAGAGACCAAGAATACACAAAGTTATAAACTGCCTATATAATTGCACCCTACTTCTCATCATTTTTTTTCATCATGAATAGTTCTATGTTCAGTGAAGTAATAAGAAAATGGAAATCTTCTCAAACATTAATTGGACAAAGCAGTAAATGAATGTTAAGCTAAATAAAATTAGATTAGGAAAACTCTCTATTGCAAATGCCACTAATCATCACATTTAAAATAATGTATGAAGGAGAGATCCAAGTACGCCTCCCATGTGTATTTCATAAATACTAATGAATTTAAAAACAATTTCAACTTTTTGGGTCAGTTTGATTGCAACAGAAATATTGCCCATTAAGTAAGTATGCAATAATCTCAAATGCCAAGAAATTTTTATCATTCAACAATGCAATTAATACCTTCTTCACACAGTAGGCCTTGGTAGCCTGGTAGACAGATGCATGTGTAGTTATCAGAATTCTGTTGACATCCAGCTCCATTCATACAAGGATCACTACTGCATCCGTTGTAAACTGAGAATAAAATAAATTGAAATTAAAATGACTATTGTATATTTGAAGGGATGAATACTCATATCACATTGTTTGTTTTATACCATTGTATCTTCAGACAGCTATACATGTAGATAACGTATTTTAATATCATTCGTTAATATGTATATGTATACAAGAGCAAATTCAGTTGTTACATGACTGTAATAACTTCTGCAACAAGTCATCATGCATGTACAAGTAGTTTAATGTTAAATCTGACATGCGATAATGCCCATACATGTATCATAAATTATCAACAAATTATGCAAGTAATGAGTGAATTACACAGTGATTTAACTCAGTGACTTACTTTCGCAGTTTTGACCAGTATATCCTTCAGGGCATGTACAGGCGTATGATGTCCTGAAGTTGGAACATGTGGCTCCATTCTGACATGGATCGGAGTCACAAAGGTTGATTTCTACAAAGATAGACACAATGCAAAGAAAATTATCATATACATCAAATAAACAATTGTTTAAGTTTGATAAGTCTTCAGGAAGAAAATAATTTTCTACCCACCAGTTTCACACATGACTCCAGTGTATCCAGCAGGACATGTACATGTGTATGTATCGTTGAGCACTGCACAGGTAGCCCCATTCAGACAGGGATCACTGTCACATCCAATGTAATCTATGCAATACAAAGTAAATAGGAACATAATTCACTGTTTTACCTGTACGTTAATGCTGTTTTTATCACATTATGTGTGAAGTTGAAAAATAAAGTTTGCTTAGCATAAACACTTCCTTCACTTCACTTGTACTTTTAAATTATAGTGATTTTAGTTAGAATTGATCAGAAGGCCTGAAAATCACCTATAATAAGCTATTTTGTACACAAGAAAGCCTAAATTATGGTCTGAAATTAACTCGCCATAGCCTGAATTCAGGTTATTGCTTGAAAATTGGCATCCCTAAACTTACTTATATAAAATTGCGAGTACATTTGTAGAAAGTATTTGCTTCAGATCTTAAATAATACTGTCATACATACAAACATGTATATACCTGTACACAACAACTTACAGCTAAAAACTATCACAAAATTGTTTCACATTTCAATTCATCCATTCATCAATATGTACATTCGATTTTCAAAGATCAAGAAGCTCACCTTGACAGTTGACTCCAGTAAATCCAGGCAGACAGTCACATGTATAGGAGATCCTGAAGTTTGTTCATACTGCCATTTTCTCACATGGGTTCGGATCACATAGATTCACCTCTGAAATATGAAACAGAGTCAACAACTTAAAGAAAAAAAACAAAAACTTTAATCATATGAAAAAAGGCACTTTTAATGTATCAATTAATCTCATTAAGCTTGTCACCTTCCTCATAAATAACATACATGAACATTGCTTACAAAATAAGTGTTCAAATGGACTAAATGAGATACACACCTTGTTCACAGTTCATTCCTCGGTAACCCGGTGCACACTGGCAGATGTAGAAATTGTTTGCTTGGAGACATGTACCATCATTCTGACATGGGTTACTGCTACATCCAGCATAGACTACAAAAGAGATATGAATATACATTTCAAGTAAATATCATCAATATCTTTATGAAGAAAAAAGATCAGTATGAACATTGTCAAGGTGAACCATTAAATGCACTACACTACCCACGGCGATGAGGGAAGTTGCAGCGGAATGAATCGCTCATGAACTGTATTCCTTTGGTATATCTACTCAGTTAGCTTTTCAGCATATACACATAGCTAAAAAAAAATCCACCGACTGAGTTAGTGGATGCAAATAAATCTACTTCTTATGAAGTGTTACATGGTTAAATTATGTAATTGCGCCGATAGGATATAATGACAAGTTCACTTACTTTCGCAGTTTTCACCACCATAACCTTCAGGGCATGTACAGGTGTATGATGTCCTGAAGTTAGAACAGGTGGCTCCATTCTGACAGGGATCGGAGTCACATAGGTTGATTTCTTTTGAAAATGCAAGATAAAATAAAAGTTTTCAGTGATTAAAGATTAAGTAGGTATACAGCAGTTGTAAAATTCTACAAAAATTAGAAACGTATTTCAGATGGTGACTTTAGAGGATGGTTCCCAGACATAAGTAACCATATCTGTTTGATATACGTCTGTAAAAACTCAATTACACTTACATCAATATTAGCAGCTGAGCTGGGACAATAAATACAATTTAGGTAAGGCACAAGAGCTTTGGATATTTTACCTGTTTCACAGTTGGTTCCTTCATAGCCAGGAGGACATTGGCAAGTGTAGAAGTCTTCTTCTTGTGTGCAGTTTGCTCCATTCTGACAAGGGTTACTATCACAGCCAGAATACACTGAAACACAAAATAATGATTAATATCAAGACAAATGACAAGCTGAAAACTAGTATGAATTCAGTCATTTGAGATAAATTGAATGACAGTAGTTGTTTAGAAAAGCAAGACGACATGTTATTTATATTGCTTCATATCTAGTTATTAGGGTAGATGATATGTGTAAACCTAAAGGGTACACACATCTACTTTTACATAATTTAATTTTACAAGATACGCCATATGACTGCATGTTCATGTAGGTGACTTACAATTGACAAGTATTCTACAGTCTACCATGGGTAATTGTATTATTCAACATTAAGTAAATACGCTTTATTTCAAATCATCACTCTATAATGTTCTTCTAATACAAAAAAAAAAAGAATGGCTAAACAATGGCTGTAACAAAATAATCGTACTAAGGATTATTTGTTAATTGGTTTTAAAGCTCAAAGAGTATAATTACCTTCACAGTTATCTCCTATGAAACCCATTGGACATGAGCAATTATAGGAGGTCTGCAAGTTCATACAAGTAGCACCATTCAGACAAGGATCAGGATCACAAAGATTGGTAGCTATAGAAATACAAAATATATTGCAATATTTTAGTTCGCATTTCTACAAGGTGTGTTGCAAAACCGAACAACAAAATGTAAAGATATTTTCAATTCTAAAATATATGTATCAAATTCAATAAACAACATTTGCAAAAGTCACTTATCAGTATTAACCGATAAGAAAATAGCTTATTTCTAGATATAATATAATACAAGAGAGATAAATGAATAAACTTGCAAAACATTTTCGAAAGTGAAATATAGTGAACTGCATTTGTGAAATGTTTTTGTTAGTATATAGAAGTAGCTATTAGTGATCAGAAGAAGATAAGTGACAAAGATATTTTGGTAAAGAAAACACCAAATATATTTTTTGTTTGTAAAATGTCTGCTTGTCCACCTGTCAAAAAGAGAATAAAGGAAATGTGTTAGAAATTTAGTGTATTATGACTACTTATCCCTACACAAAATTAAATCAAAATTTGTACATGTATGTCATATATTATTGTCAGAAAAGTAGAACTTAAAAAGCGACTTGAATATTTATCAAACATGTATATGCACAAGTAATGCCTCAAAATTCCACAACTACCAAAATATATATGTCATTCATTAACTTCTGTGTTTGGTAATACATAAAAGCATTTTTTTTGAGAGAGAGGCATTATTATAAAAGTCTAACATTTGTTTTAATGACAGACACAAACAAGGAATGACCCTTACAACGATGCATGGTAAAAGCGAAAGGGAAATTTCCTGCCATTCTGACAAATACAAATACCTACAGAATATCCTTTACATTGAAATTACATAGATTGGTGAGGTTAGATAGGACACCATACCTGTATCACAGTTTTCCCCCTCCCATCCAGGAGCACAGATGCACATGTAACTGTTGATCATTTCAACACAAGTGCCACCATTCTGACATGGCATGCTGTCACACTCACGAATTTCTGTCGATGAAGAGGAGAAAATAAGGCAATGATTTAAACTAGATTACAAGTTTGATTGGTGCTTGCATGATATCGTTCACATGGAATTAGATTTGTGGCAGAGCAGTGGAATGGCACAGTGGTAACATAGCTGTGCCTCATCTCTTGCATCTAGCAGCATTTCCATTACACAACAACACAGAGAACTCGCTATAAATATCTATTCGCTATAAATATATAAAAAGTTGCAGGGAAAGGGATTCAAATATGCTTAAAATTTGTAGAATTGTGAATAGTACACAAGCCAATGTCGTCCCTTTCGACTGCATGATATATTACCCCCAATGAAAACTATGCAATCATGTAATGTTTAGTTTTGAATGATTCAAACAGCAATCAAAGTCAAAATCATTACAGTACATAATACTTGTGATAAACTTTCAAACATGGAAAGAACGATATGCATATACAGGTACATGTATGATAAGTATATTCCTCAAATATACAATATATAATGAACAATATACAACTAGTAGAATAAAAACATATTTAGATATAATTTCTTGATCTCCAAAAAAAAAGGATCCCAGTACAGCTTAGACCTATATTTGTGTTTTTTTAAACTGAAATATAATGTATTGTTTGTAGAATTCAGGGCTAGAACTTACCAGTTTCGCAGTTTGTACCAGTCCATCCATCAGTACACAGACATTGATATCCATTGATAAGATCTTCACAGTTACCTCCATTCTGGCATGGTATACTCAGACACTCAAGAACATCTGCATAAATTCATAGAATATGTGTCATGTTATTAGTGTCTCTTCCACATAAATTGGAATTAACAGACCCCAGTTTGCATTGAATCAAAGGAAAAATAAGTTTACTGTATTGACCATGTCCTTATGAATATATATCTATAACAATAACAAAAATACATAAACCTTGGGTGAATAAACCATTTCTTTGAATTTCATACACACATGAGACTAAAGCTAAATATAGGAACCATTTGAGATGCAACTCTGTTGCTCCATGGCAATTGTAAAATTAAACAATGAAGGGTCTGGAATGCATGGTGCTTACCGATTGAGCAGTTAGTCCCTGTCCATCCAGGTGGGCAGACACAGATGTAGCCTGCCACTTGATCTATACATGTAGCATTGTTCTGACAAGCATCCAGCTGACATTCATCAATATCTGAAATATAATGAATTATAAAATCCAGATAAATACACTGTCATGAACTATAAAGTGCTGCTACAGAGAAACTAGTAGTTGCATGGTGGAATTTCTTCTTTCAAAAGATATTTATTACTGTTATATTTTAAAATTGCTTCTCAAGAGCATATATATTTTTAAAAAATCAATAATTTTAATGAAATAGAGCCGATGAGAATGAAATTAGTCTTGCTGTAAATCGTTTCAATATCATATTATAAGTTACTAATGATAACAACCAGAGGTTAAATGGATCGTTTAACAATGTTAAATCTGAGATACACGGTCCTACATGTTACCAGTGTATGAGACATGAAGTAATATTGAAGCCCTAAAAATATCACACTTCAAAAAGATCAAGAAATGCCTCAAACAAGTGAAAATCTTTGAGTGACCAGTTTTACCATACTCGTTTTCCCGAATAGACTGTGGTGTTATGAAAACCGTTCGGAAAACGGTTTTCAACATTTATAATTCCAATCATTAATATCTTGATAATCAGACAGGCGATCGGCTTGTAAAAGACATGGAGTTCCTGACTTACCTAAAGTTTTATAATTATCATTGCAGCATGAGCTAAGTCAAGGATTATTTCTAAAGGATCTAAGACAAAGTTACCGGATCCCTTTAATGCTTTAGTAGTATCCTAATTACATATTTAGTTTAACCATACTTTTCATTTCACTTGTTTTGTAAAGCGCTTAGAAACTGTACTTGTATACCAGTGCTATATAAATCTTAAATATTATTATTAGTATAAACTTTTTGATATTTTAAAATGAATATATTTAAAACAAATCTCTTGCAAAATTTGAGAAATGTTTACTAATATTGAAACAATGATCTTACCAATTTCACAGTTTACACCTTCAAACCCTGGAGGGCAGATGCAATCATAGCCGTCCATTCCCTCCTCACATGTAGCTCCATTCTGACAAGGATCACTGGAACACTCCAAGATATCTGGGTACAAAACCAAGAATACAATATAAAATTACAATCATGAATAAACAATGATATATCCCTAATCATTTGTAGACAAGATGACGGAAAGATAAACGTAAACAATAATCTGAATACAAACAATAGTAATTAAATGGAATGAATTTACATTATATCATCACAGATGATGTAAATAATGTATTTTAATGGAGATGCATCTGGAAGGATAAGAATGAACTAGGGTCAGACTTCTTCTAATGCCCCAATTAGAAGAACAATTAGAAGACACGGAGCTTAATATTTCATTACAACTGACCAGATTACCAGGGGAAGCACATGACAAACAGGAATTTATGAACTGCCATATTCCATCATGCGTGGTAAGTCCATTTTATATTCTTCTTGACCATGTGACATGTACATCATTATATCATCATTTAAATCAGGGAGTTTTTAGTGATGAAATTTCTTACCCGATTCACAGTGATCTCCGGTCCAACCGGCAGCACATTGGCATTGATACTCATTGGTCAGATCCACACATGTTGCATTATTCTGACAAGGATCACTTGTACACTCAAGAAAATCTATTAAAAATAAATCAGTGAAACATGATAGGTAAACTATCTCGAATAGAAAGCAGAATTTTGAAATGGAGGAATCTGAATAGATACACATGCTGAGTAATAGCTTTAGCTGTTAATCCCTGGCACTTGGGCCTATATTGATATGACCTTACTAAGCCTTTGTAATTAGTTGACAACTAGCTGATTCAGGTTTTATGTATAATAGGCCCTGGTTTCTATCAGTATTACATTTAAATACAGCACTGAATGTTATTCTTAAACAAATCCAGCATCTCTTGTTTGGTGGAAGGGCAGAAGCCACATGCATCATACTCATTTTAATTCAGAGCTTTACAGTACATTTCACATCAAAGTAAATCCTGTTTACTGAAGTTTTGAAAGTTGTATCGCCATACTTATGCCAAACTTACCAAATTCACAATGAATTCCAGTCCATCCTTCCACACAGACACATTGATACCCAGCAATGAGTTCAACACACGTGGCATTGTTCATACATGGGTTTCCACTGCATTCTAGGATTTCTGTATGGGTCAAGAAAATCAATATTAATCAAACAAATCAAGTTTTAAAGATATACTACTTAGAAAATAAATTTTGTCAAAACATGGCTTTAAGCCACCACAGATTGATATTGCTAACATTCTACAAAACATGATTGACTTGATAGATAACATAAAAATGGCCATATTCCAAGAACATGTATTTCATACCAGTTTCACAATTGGTTCCATTCCACCCTGGTGCACATGTACATTCATAGCTGTTGACTAAATCTTGGCAGCTCGCACCATTGAGACAGGGGTCACTATCACACTCTGGAATATCTGTAAGAGGATAAAACATCGATTTTGAATTAAGTTATTATAACGGTATATACAAACAGTGACAGATTACACAAATTAGAATTCAAGTACGATCTACTTGCAGCAATTTATTTATATTTCAATATTAATTGTCTACATGTAATTTTAAAAATTTGGAAAGAAATGTCTGAACAGTGCAACCAATAGCAATTTATCAAAATAATAAGGAGAAACAGAAACAAATTATTGGTGAGTGTCAAGCGATAAAAAATTCCTTGAATCGCAGAGAATTCCAGTGTTGTACAATGCACAATGCACAAGCTTTGTGGTAGCCTACAGAAAGCCATGACCATAGTAGAACTATCTTTTAAAACTATAAACTACAACAACTGTTGACCAATGTCTTTGAAAATCATCCTGGTCAAATCTCACATACCTATATCACAATCTGTTCCATTCCAGCCAGGTGCACATTCACACAGATAGAAACCGAGGAAGTCTTGACAAGTTCCTCCATTCTGGCAAGGATCACTGCTACATTCACTGATTTCTAAATGGAAATACAAGAGATAACAAAACAATCACAAGTCAATAGCAATGGCAATGATATGAGATTGGAGCTAATATGCTCCACTATAGATCTTTTTTTTTGTATCTCAATATCATTTGTACTAGTCAATTTGTCTATAGCATATCATTACTTTAACATCTTTCAGTTCTCCTCAAACATCTAGTATAATAATTATCGTAGCATAAGCATTTGGGAGCATGACTTTGTATGTGATCAAGGAAGTACATGGCTGTCAAGATGGGATATGAAAATACAGATATATACACCTCCATCATAACCCCACGTAATGTCAACATACCAATTTCACAATGATTTCCATTCCATCCGAGAGGGCACATGCACTCATATCCATTGATGAGATCTACACAGGTTGCATTGTTGTCACAAGGGTTGCTAGAACATTCAAGGATTTCTAGTTATACGAAAAAAGGTGAGAGGTAATGGGTAAAATGTAGGCAACACAGAAGTAAAATCTATATATTTTTCACAGCATCTATCTATAAATATTCTTAAAGATACACGTATAGAAACATCCATTCCTTACATGTCCTTGACTATCTACATTTATATTGGGAATGTTTTAGTGGGTTATTATTAACATCACTATTAGTAGGATTTTAAAAGAAATAACAAAGAACATACATTATGGCCCGAATTCACAAAGCAAGGTTTGAGGTCAAACCTCCTTTTGTTCCGCCACACCTCCTTTTGTTGATTACAAACCTGGTTTGTAAATAACAAAAGGAGGTTTGACCTCAAACCTTGGTCTGAGCTCAAACCTTGCTTTGTGAATTCGGGCCTATGGGTTCACACTTTGCAAAAAATGATTTGTACAATATTTTAATAAAACAATTGAAGTTTCTTTTAAAAATTTGCAGAAATAATTTACCATTTTCACAGTTAGTTCCATTCCATCCCGGCAGACATTCACAGCTGTACCCGTTGATCATCTCTGTACAGTTTGCTCCATTCATACAAGGCATGCTTGCACACTCAAGGATTTCTAAATGAAAGAGAGAACAAAATGTAGATGATTACCTTTGATGTACATGTATATGCATTTTTGCCAATTGAATCTAATTATAGAATGTACTTAATATTCTATGCAAATGACAGCTTATACTTACTTCAATTTTTATAACAAATGAACTTTTACTAATCAATATTCTCAAAGCAAGTAATCAGTACACGTACAATAGCGTATGCAAACTTTTATATAAGTAGTATTTCAACCAAAGTGTACATGCTGTAGATGTATATGTGTAACTTCATAATGGTGACTTCACCACCATTGATTATATGAGTAGCTCTTGCTTACCAGTATCACAGGTAACACCAGTCCAACCTAGAGCACACTGACATTGATAAGAACCAATGAGATCTAGACAGGTACCTCCATTCTGACAAGGGTCACTTGAACATTCCAAGATTTCTGTAGAACAAATAGTAAGTATACAATTTTAATAGAATGCTGCTCATATGTGAATAATGGTATGCACTAGCATGCATTGAGTGAAAGATGATAATACACACACACAGCCATTTTCTTACTTATCAAGAAAATAGAATAACAGAAAATAGAGTAATATTGATTTGAACTTGCATTCTTGCAAACGTTATGTCATTGAATCAAGATAACAATACACAAGATGCCTGCTAGATCCAGGTACATCTAGTTCATGTAGTAAGCCTTTGGGAATGAAAGAATCAAGCTTTCAATGAGTCACAATGCAATTGACAAATATAATCAAGTTACCTGTTTCACAGAATTCTCCAGTCCATCCTGACGAACATGAACAGCTAAATCCGTTGATTCCATCTATACATGTTGCTCCATTCAAACATGTGTGGTTGACACATTCATCGATATCTGTAACACCAACAAAAACAATGTGTTGGCAAAAATGGTAGTCTTACTATCTCATGTATATTTGTGATCAGAAATCAGATATATGCAAGTAAAGGGCATAACATGGAACGATCTATAATATGAATGCTCATGTGATAACAATGGAATTGGTCAATCTTTGCATACTAAGCTCTGTTAATACCCCCAATGTCATACTTGAATCGGGGCTGTATGGAAGTGTGACATCTTGAACCAAACTAATTCCATCATCATTCTTACCAATTTCACAGTTGATCCCAGAGAATCCGGGTGGACATGCGCAGGAATATGATGTCTGGAAATTGTTACAGGTGGCTCCATTTTCACAGGGATCTTGTATGCACAAGTCGATTGGGAGCTCACAATTAACACCTGTCCAACCTGCCATACAGATACAGAAGTACTCTCCAGTCTCCACACTCTGGAAGCAAACTCCGCCATTCTCACATGGCGAGCTGGTGCAAGGAGGTAGATCTGTAAAAAGAAATTACACACACAATACAATGTTTAATATAACTCATTCATTACCGAATAAAGCCTTCAAAAATATGAGTGTAGTTAACTTAACTGAATTAAATTGCATTTCAATTTAATCACAAAATATTAGACATGTATCCTTTGTATTCCAAAATAAATAAATAAATAATTACATAAAATATAAATTTCAAAAATCTGATTAAAAAATAAATGAGTACAAAACAACAATAAAAAAAGCTTAATGAGCTATGTATTTTACTTCTTTATTTTGATATTCATGATCATTTATACAATAATTATGAAAAAGAGAATTGATACAAGTAAAGTGTACTCCCTAAGAGTTATTGTGAGCATAAGATCATAACCTACCTGTTTCACAGTTTATGCCAGAGAATCCCATTGGGCAGATACACTGGTATGATCCAATCAAGTCTTGACAAGTAGCACCGTTTAGACATGGATTGCTGCCACACTCAAGAATTTCTGCAGATTGAATGAAATCCTTAAATACTTGTAAACGATCTCCCATTTACAAACTGTACCACACATTTAGACAACATTTTAGATGGATGACACTGCCTGTTTTTATGTTTGTGTATACTTTGGCTTTGTTGAAGATTCACATACATTTCCAGTGCACAATATATTCATGTATATTTTCATATATATATATATATATATTGTGCATTTGAGCACAATACTGGTTCCGTCTCACGATTAGTCAAAATGATTAAGCTTTCTCAATAAATTGGTTTATATTAATTATTTGTATCAGTTGTATGCATTGAAGCCTCCCTATTACTGGCAAGTTGTTCCAATCCCGTATTCTCTGAATTTTCAATGAGGCAAAACAAATTTTCACTTTCATTTCATCAATCTTACCGATTTCACAGTTTACACCTTCATACCCTGGAGGGCAGATGCAATTATAGCCGTTCATTCTCTCCACACATGTAGCTCCATTCTGACAAGGATCACTGGAACACTCCAAGATATCTGATAAAACCACAATTACAAATATACCTTCATTTTTGTGATTGATCAGCTAAAAATCTTCCACCGATTCCAAATAAAATACACATATGCTTTTAATGAAACACTGAAAAGGACACTAAAAAAACTCGGCAGATAGCGGACCTCAGGCTCATCATCTTCAATGTATACAGCCTCAATATTGAACAATCTTTCAAAGCACACCACTTTTTGTAGCTTTCCTTTATTTGTCTCTACTGATATTTTTATGTTACCTCTTGATATATGTCTTATATATGACGATGATGAATAGATATATGAAATGAATTGAATTGGATTTAATTTGCAGACGAGCTGATAAACTGTATTTTGAAGAATGACGATTTATTTTCTTCATAAAGCATGCTTTAAATATAAACATTATGAGGCAGGATTAGAATAAAGATAAATGTTTCATGTCAGGTGTAATAAAAAAGAAATCCTTACCGAATTCACAATGAATTCCAGTCCATCCTTCCACACAAACACATTGATACCCAGCAATGAGTTCAACACAAGTGGCATTGTTCATACATGGGTTTCCACTGCATTCCAGGATTTCTGTATGGGTTAGAGGCAAGAATCTAATTACATTACACATGTACTATTGTAACTGAAAGAAACAAACAAAATATACAATCATAAAATATTTAAAAGATATATTATGGCTATAGATTGAAAATTCATTGAGGACAGTTTGTGTGCATTAAATTCACATTTAATATTCAGCTGATGATACAGTGATATACAGTGTACTAATAGCATTAAAACTGTAATGTCCAAAATCAATATGGACTAAAGTAGGCACAGGCTGATTTTATATGTAAAGAAATATATCACATTTCACAAAGAAAAGTATAGCACAAATACACAGCACATAGACAAATAAATAACACAAATCTATATAGAATTATATTGGAAAGATATTTCTTACCAATTTCACAATGTGTACCTTTCCATCCTGGAGCACATATACATTCGTAGCTGTTGACTAAATCCTGGCAGGTTCCACCATTGAGACATTGGTCACTAGCACACTCTGGAATATCTGCATGGATATAACAGCGATATACATGTTTTTAAATGTGATGATATAGAAGATCTTGCGAGTACAGAATCTTTTACAGTACAGGAGGTATTTATTCATCAAAGGTGAGAACCAAGATGTATATTCAGAGGGTCTTTCTTTACCACATCATGACAATGTGTAATAATATATGGCAAGGTTTTTTTTTTACAGAACTACATATAATAGGTAATTCAAGATAATTGGTACATAATTATCTTTGTGTCTAACAGAAATTTCAATTTTAACAAATATATTCATTCATTTTATCACAATGATTCAGTTTTCAATTACAAATCATATCATTTTGTGATGTTGGCTTCAACAGTGAAGAAAATATTGAAATAAAGTACCTGAATACCGAAGCAACAATAATTTTATTACAATTAGGAACAAAGGACCCCGATATAATTTTGTTATTTTTGTCTGCTGGCAATAGTATTGAAGTGTGACGGTCTATAGACACGAATCTGATAGCTGCCTTCCAGACAATATACTTACCTGCATCACAGTTGATACCAGTCCAACCTGGAGCACACTGACATTGATAAGAATCAATGAGATCTAGACAGGTACCTCCATTTTGACAAGGGTCACTTGAACATTCCAAGATTTCTGGATAAGGGTAGATTAAGACAAAACGATGTTTATTTGCTACTCCTAAATGTACATATGTATCTCTTCAATAACACTACCTACATGTATACAGAGTCAGTTTGATAAGACATCTTGAGAGAAAGTTTGTGACTATCTTAACATTGGTCCATCCTCATATTTCAAACAAGAGCTATCATACAATTAATAGAAATTCAAGAAGAAAATGTATAAGGAAAAGGTTTCATTTATTATCCGGTAAACATGACAGTTGCGAATTGATCCTCAAGAAAGTGTGTTGGGAAGATACCAGCTTACATCATCCAAGATGACGGAAAATAAATGTACTATATGTGTTTTTCTGTCTGTAATGAACACACATGACAATAATTGCATATCAAATAAAGCATTTAATATATGAGATAAACATTTCACTTTGGTGTCCCTTTTCCTAGTTCACTTTGCTGACTATAATCAAGATATCTAGTTTGCCATATGGGTGTACATGTATTTTTTTTACTGTGAATAAACTATATGCCTTATCATGCTTTAAACATTATTTCATTTTATTTTATTTCATCTTATTCATATATAAAAATATGTCATTGTCATTCATAGATCAATTGTATAGTCAATTTAAATGTTATATAAATGTGCATACACAAAGCCATCAAGACAACCTTAATGAAACATTGATAGATATGTCCATCAACAAATATATATATTATACATTAACATAAAACAGAAGAAAAAACAAAGATGGGGGAGGTTTGAAAGGGGAAAGAGGGGGAAGAGGGGGAAGGGAGGGAGAGAGCGGTCGTGGGAGGTCAAATAGGAATATATAGATGTAGAGATTGAGAGAGAGGATGCAATGGGTTCAGATAATCAAAGAGTTGATATGAGTTAACATATAGATATATAAAAGTGAATTCAAACATTTAAACATCAACACAGATTTGTAATCTACAAATTTATCCGAACAACTTGCTCACCTATGCTTTTTTTCAAAATGCATACTTACACATCAATTGTATTGCAAACGATAAAATGATTTAGAAAACATGGGTTATACCACACCATGTAGGAGCGTGGAACGTCACGTATACTGTGGATGCGTAATTATATGTACATTGACTTCAAGTATTTTACAAATGTATTTAGGGATGAAGAATGCATGATGAACTGGGAGTTATCAGACTAGCCTTTTAATTGATGCTTCATCTGAACCATATCAACCAACTAATTAGATTTTTGCAGGAGAGCTAAATCTGTTCAAAGTTGATAAATATTGAAGCAACAAAGTTAAGCACACTTCCTACACAAACCGATTAATGTCCTTATTTTTTAAGCTTTTAGCAAATTTCTGGGTCATGATTTAATAATAATAATAATAATATTGGATTCTTATATAGCGCACGTATCGACCTTGCAAGGTCCTCAAGGCGCTCCATCATTACCCGGCTATGCTAGGCTGCCGATTTCGACGCTCACAGCATTTAAGGAATTCCCTCCTACCGGTACCCATTTAACACCTGAGTGGAGAGTGGCAAATGTAGATTAATGAGATGCACATCCCTTCAAAACATATGTAGCATTTTGTTAGTCATTACTGGAATATAGTGGAGAATTAGCAAAGACAAATATTACATCTTAATAATGTTCTTAGAAAGAAATCAGAGGCTTTTGTCGTCACATTTCATTCCTTAGAGTGAAAAGCTAACATAACATCCAATATCTGAGATAAGAATAAAAAGAAGCAGTTGAAATTCCATGTAACAGATTCATACAAGTTCATCCACTGCATCGATATGATATCACTTACTATGAAATAAATCAAGGGATTTCACTGCAAGTAGTCGATGTGTATATGTTATACCCACTGCTTCACCAATGTTTGTTAACACCATAAGTAATGATGAGATTTGTATTGAATGAAGAAATGAAAATCGAATGGAGTGTACCTTGTTCACACAGCATTCCTTCCCAGCCCTCTTCACATCGGCATTCAAATCCATTTACCAGCTCTGAGCAAGAAGCACCATTCTGACATGGATTACTGGAACATTCCAAAATATCTTGCTCGCAATGAATACCTGTGTATCCTACTGGACAATGACAAATATACCCGTCTACCAGGTCAGTGCAGTTGGCTCCATTTACACATGGATTACTGCTACATTCATCAAGCTCCATCTCACAGTTTGTTCCATTAAAGCCTGATGGACATTG